>VYZW01021832.1:2015-75478 GCA_013401315.1 Balaeniceps rex
ATTGTTCCTGACATAAGAACTTATACCATCACTTGTCCACCAGCAGAACAGAAAAAAATCCTTGCTGCCTTTATGGGAAACTTGATCCTAAACTTGCATAATTTAGACTATAAGTGAGCTGCCTGACTGGCAAGATTTAGATGTTGTGCAAATTATTCCACAGCTGTTTACTACAGGTTTGTAGCAACTGGCATCAGACAGTGGTGGAGACAGGACCGTTTTTCTCAGAGTCAGTGCAGGAATGCCTGTGTTGCTGTAAAAGAGCTTCAAAGACTCAAAAGGGCCATGTTGTTATCGGTAAAATTGCTTTGTTCCCTGTCCCATCCTTGTGTGTAGACTTAGCCCCACTAAACGCAGTTAGTGCCTTAGCCCAGAGTCTGTGATATGAAGGCAGTGCTGACTCTATGCATATATCACTGTATGTATATCTGGTGCGGGCTTTTGGTTCTGTTTTCTCTTGATAATAGAGTTTGGACCTTCCTGGGGAGTCAGGAAACAAGCAGAATGCATTTCAGAGAAATACTGTCACTGGTCAGACATTTGTCCATGAGCTCAAAGGCTTGGTGTGTGTGTCTTGGCACTTGAGGGTCCTCTCTCTTTACACGTGTGCTTTGCCCCTGTTGAGAGATCAGGAAGATTTGTTGATTTTTATCCAAACCTAAGCACTGAAGCATGTACAGAAATGTGAGCATCTGAGTAGTCCCACCTCCGTTAGTGGACATCGCTGAGCAAGGTTAGCACATGTGTGAGTTTTTCATAGACCTGATCTCTAATGTAAATGTACAAGACTTCTTTTTTCACTGCACTTTATTTTTCTAGAAGTTAGTTTGAACTGGCATAACATGTTCGCTCTGTGTTGCATCTATTGTTTTTAGTTGTAGTTTCCAACTTCTTACAATGCGAATGAAAGTTCAGCACACATCAGTGAAGGCCTAATGTTCTTTTAACAAGGATGCTCTGAAGAGCACTGGATGCATTCTTTCTGGGCAAGATTCAAACATTTATAAAACAAAAAGATGCAGAAATGGTAGCTGTGTAGAAAAGGAAAAGGACACTGGGAATAACAGTTTTCAAGAAGTTTTTCTATTTCAGAGCTGGACTCTGCTCCTCTCTTCCCTCGCCTTGGTTCCCCGCACCTCCATTCCAAGAGTGACTCAGGAGTGACTCCTCTAAAGTACATGAAACCAATTAGGGTTTAAAATCCTGATTGAGGGAAATAAGGGCTAAATGTCAACTTGAATTAGCTACAGTTTATATGTCCAGAAATGAGTTTGAGGTTTTTTTCCTGTTTATTTGCTTCACTTATTCATGCTAGATATCTCTCTCCTCTGTATGTTCACTGAACAGTGTCTAATGCCACATGGCTTTATTCTTCTGAGAGTTTGCATTCCCTAGCTCATAAAGTTTTCTAAAATGTGATTGNCCAGACAGAAACCTAATGCTTCCTCTAGGGCAGTTTCAAGGTAAAACAAACATTAATGGCAGCATATGATAACATCCCTCTGAGTATTAGAAATGCTCACCTAGGGTGAAGTAATGGTATTAGTGAAGATTGAAATCATACTTAAATATACTAGTTGTCTTCATCTGTGGAAATTTTGAACCACGAGTATGTTTCTCCTGCTCTGTCCTCTTCTCTTACATTGAACTTAAGGAGAGAGAAGGGAAGAGGAGTGTGCAGTCAAGTGTTGATGCATGGCTGTGACCTAATTAAAAAAAATTCAGACATTAGATAACATGATCAAGGACAGCCACATAGAAATAGTCCGCGTCATANATAGAAATAGTCCGCGTCATAGTCTGTGGGTTCTTTGTTCAGCTAGTTATATACAGTGTATATCTGGTTAAAGTGATAGACTTCACTTAGTTCTTCATGCTTAATTGTCCTTAAGCTTACCTGTCTCCTCGTTTTCACTCTTCTTTCACACTGCTTGACCTCTGCTCAGTTTCGCTGTATTACTGCTGTAATTCAGTCCTGTAAAACATTATTTGAATTATTTAGGATAAACCATTATTTTCATTAACAATGAACAGGGGAAAATAGTTTCTTACTCTTTGCATTGTAGTAACATGAGGAACAGCAATCATCTGAAGTGAAAGCAATCACTGGGTAGCACCTGAGTGTACCTGGATATACCAGACACGGGTATATCGCTGTCTTAATGACAGTATTACTTGTTAGCATTAGGATTTGATAGATGTATTAGACTTTTCTATTTTTCTTTCTTTTTTTGACAGATGACATTCTGTCTGCTAGCAGTAATTCCAAGGTTTTCTCTCATAAAAGCTAATTGTTGTCTGAAAAGTCCAGATATATACTATCTGCATTTTTTTAAATTAGTACATTTTAGCATCACTCCTGATCTTTTTTTCCGATATTTTCAGTCTGAATCAGTGTGGACAATCCCTGCTGATAAGCCTCTTAGAATGTGCAGCAGCAGCAAGTACACGTGTCCTCGTGCTGCTGTTCAGAAGCAGTAGTGTGTCAGCGGGCACTGTGTCCTTTGTCACAGTCTCCAAGGAGTACTGCATCCTTACACATGGAATACATGCTGTGTGTTTCTGCACTGTAAACTTTGGGACAGAGGTTTTATATCTTGCTTGTGGTGTAGGGCTGCCTTAACATCAGCGGTGGAAGTGGATTCTGACAAGGGGGGAGGACTTGCAGGACATACAGTTCTTTGTGTTCAGCACAGTAATCCACAAATACCTCTATTCGGAAGGGGCTTCAGATAGGGCACCCTGTTGTGTCCAGCAAGGACTAGCTAGTTACATGGTCAAGTTCTTTATCAAATACGGAGTGATTTTTCTCCCCCTGCCTCATTAGTTTCTCTACCCATAGAATCTCCTCATAAGAAATACTTTAATCCCGTTGCAGGAAATAAGTGAAAGAATCTAGCCAAGAAAACTTACATTTCCAAATCAGTCTTGCAGCGTATATGTAATTCCTGATGATGATGATGTTGCAATTCTGTTCTATATATAGGAAAGAAGAGCTTTAAAAAAGGAAAAAAGGGAGACTCTCACATGCCATCTGGAGGTATATTAGAAGTCCTCATCAAAGAAGCAAAGAATTTAACAGCTGTGAAATCAGGAGGCACATCTGACACTTTTGTGAAAGGGTCTGTGTTTTTTTTTTTCTCCCCATTTTTTCAATGGCTGCACTGAATTATATTTTGGTTGACTCAATTTTTTTCCAATATATCTGTACGTATGTGTATGGAATGTCAGTCCTGAAAAGCAACTGGCAACTTGAAATGGTACGCTGAAGAGAAGGATGTTGTGGGCTAAGGGCAGAGAGGTCTGAGTCGTCCCAGTGGTTAAATAGAACTGTATTTAAATACCACTCACTCAAGAACCGTATGTAATCCGTATCCCTTACTCCATTCATACATAAGTATCCAGTGTGCTAATGTGCACTCTGTTACAGAATACTTTGGTAAAAGAAAACACTTCCACTGAGTTGGCAGAGAGAAATAGGTGAATATTCATCACTCCTGGAGGAAAGAAATTGTAAATTAGGGCTCTCGCACTGGAGATGATACCTGATCTGATGGTGGCATTTACATTTTCAGGAAATTGAAACAGTAAATATATTTTACTAAGAGGAATAGCTAGACTACATTCTGAATAAGAAACTTGTTTTCAGGAAGACACAAGTCTGTTTGGATTCCTTGTAAAACTGCAAATAGCACCTACAAAAGCTGGCATGCTCCATCAAGCTGAGGTTCTTTCTAGTGGCTGTCACCTGAAATATGCAGAAAGAGAAAATTCATTATGTGTGTGAGGAAATTCTGTTTTGATTCAAGTAAATATACTAAATGAGAAAATATTTTTCTCTCTTATACTATAAATAGTTTTGGGTTTTTTTTCTAGTGCTTAATGGGGAAAGCTCTTTGGCATGTAGTATAGTGTGAAGGAGCACATTTAAGCCCTGAGGGTTCCCAGGAAGTCTATCACTAACTTCGAATGTAGTGTCTTAACTCTAACTGTGTCTCTATAGACTATATAGAAAATGCCACATATAAGATATAGTTGTGTTTGAATAAAATGAATATGCTTCTGCATGCCTCATTATATTGGATTTTTCATAAATGTAAGTTATGCTTTTGAAATGTTAAATTTAGGAAATAATGGATAGCTTAAAACATTTTTCTTTGCCAGTTTTTGCTCTCAATGCTAGCTGTCAGAATTGCTGATTTCTAGGTATGCTCTAGTTCATTAGTAATAGTTTGAGTGTTGTTACTAAATGGTGACCATAGAAAACATCCTGCCTTTAATTCCTTGGTGGAGCTCGGAATTCATCTTGATCTTGTAGTTTGATGCTTCAAACTATCACTAAGCTTATATACTTTGTGTAGAAAAAGTTTGTGCTATTTCTATGTATTCATTCTCCCATGCCATCTCTTTTCCTGGTATCTGTGAGGCCATTTCGTTTTACTGAGAATAGACTGTCTGATCCCACTGGAGCTTGCAACAGACTTCGGGAAGAAAAAGTTGTCGAAGCCTTTTTACATTAGCAGTAGCAATGTGTGGCCAGTAATTCTCCGGACCATCTTTAGTTAGTGGTGTCTGCTGTTGCTGACATGGATTATTCAGTACAGTGGAACGGGAGTCTGTTTTCCTTTGACTGTTGGTCTGTCATGTGTCACAGCTAAATGCATAATCAAGTTGTTGTGAACCAGTTGAGGTGCTGCAGTGGTCTAATCTGTACTGTTAGCTTGAGGTAATTTGACATAGATTAGCCCACTGCAGTAAACTAGCTCGTGTTTACTGTCAAGTAAAAGCCTGCACAGGAATCCTGATGGAGGTCTAGTGATATAATTTGTTTGTATGTCTGACCCTTTAGTATTTATGTGCAACCACATTGTTATTCCGTTAGCTTTGCTGAAGGAGGTGAAAATTTGTACAGACCTCTGATTTTGAAACTAGAGTATTAACTTCGCTTAGTTTCGCAAGTGGAATTCTCCACTAAAAGTAAAATGTGAAAAGCTTGTCAGACTTCACAGCATTAGTGTTTCTGCAACTCAAATTAATGATGCGAACCTGCTGAAGTTCCTTCCTTATCAGTCACTTCCATTTCTTTCTGGTGGACCTTCTGTCCTGCTTTGAGAGGGAGACTGGACTAGGCGACTCCAGAGATCCTTTCTAGCCATCATTTTCATGATCCTATCTATATTTAGTCTCACTGAAATAAAAAGTTTGTGGTTAAGACACAAAACATGGGGCAAGGAGACCTAATTTCAGATTCTGCTGGTGATAGCTGACATTGTAACTATAAGAACAAGTGGGACACAAATGCAAAATATGCACTTCAGGTATATGCTTTATTTAATAACAGTGGGGAAATGGGGTCCTGATCCTATTTGAGCCTCTACATGATTGTAATTCTTTGTGAATATTATGTGACATCCCATCTACATATTCAATTTTCCTTTTTTGTATCTCCCAGATACCTTCTTCCAGATGACAGCAAAGCTACAAAACACAAAACTCCCATAATAAAAAAGAGTGTGAACCCCCAGTGGAATCATACCTTCGCTTTCAGTGGCTTGAATTCAAGGGATATACGTAATGTCTGCCTAGAATTGACTGTGTGGGACAAGGAGTCACTCTCCAGTAATATTTTTCTGGGAGGTGTCCGTTTGAGCACTGGAAATGGTAAGGTCCCACCTGACTCGTGATTGCTTTTCTTATTCTGCTCTCCTTCTTGCTCACCACATGTAATTCATGTACAGGAGGGACAGAAACGTTACTGGTGTATGGGAAGTATATGGGAACTTGGGGAAGTTGAAAAGGGAGAGAAGGCAACGTGTAATATGTAGATGGTTTAGTTCTTTCCTCCATTGAGACACAAAAATTTGGTGCCCAGTTGCACTTCAAAGTCTAGAAGAACTGGGAATACCTTGGAAGTGTTTCTTAGCATCCCAGTAAGGAGGAGGAGACTGCTTTTGTCCAACAGCAGCCTTTCGGCTGACCATGGTGTGATCTGGAAGAGGTGTGTATCCGTTCCTCCTCTGCTAGGAGGAAGTTGCTTGTGGTGCAGAGTGGGGAGGTTTATGTACCTCTGCCACAAAGGAGTGTAATGACAAACTGGTGCTCTCCAGGAACTACCTGTTTTCAGTATAACTCCCTGTACAGGTGGTAGTGTAAAGTGCTTGTCATCTTTCTATAGACTGTTGGAGCGAATGAGCAAATATTGAGTAACTGCTTACTAATATGCCAAAATGTCTCATGTTTTTGCGATTACCAGGTGTAAGTAATGGCAAGGAGGTTGACTGGATGGACTCTCAAGGGGAAGAGCAGCACCTCTGGCAGAAGATGATTGACAGTCCTGGAGCTCCTGTGGAGGGGATATTAATGCTGAGATCCAGCATGGGAAAACGCAAACTCTGAAAGACTTTAACTACTGAGGGGTGCCGCAGGTACTCCTGACTTCAGTGGTATTCAGGCTGTCACTTTGCCCATTTGAAAGTGGGGAAGGGTTGTACTCTTTGCCTTGGATATTAAGGCTCCGAGTGAGATTTTAATGCATTCTGCACTTTCACACGCGTGTTTTTAACCCAGGCTTCTTGTACGGATTATGTTTCTCCTGAAGCCAGTGGGAATTTGACCTTGTACAGAGATCGGACTCACTTTCTCTGTCCCTTCTGGTGCGCAGCTGATGAACACCTCTGCCTGTGGGGGGCATGGAGTGAGCAAATTCTCTAGTCATTTAGTAAGTAATGCCTGGTTTATGTATCTCCTTCTGGGTCAAAGATGGCCTAGAAGACAGCAGTGATAAACTACAAGCAGATTCAGAGTGAGTCTGTGCTTTGGTATTTGAAAGATAAGAAGCCATAATGTTATGAAGGATAACAAACAACGTTTCTTTATCACGTTTGCTTGTTGGGCTGTGCAGTGTGCAGGATGGCAGGCTTGGGACCAAGGAAGGCCAACGCACTGTGGTGCACACTAGAAACAGGCAGCAGGTGAGCTGGTGTGCAGTGCTGGTGTCCTGGCATTCTCTGGGTTATTTTAATATGCTGTGTAAAAGGCAGACTTGATTCAACGTAATCAAAGAGCCTCCAATGAAAATAAATCATAACAAAGCCCCAAACAGTTTCCAGAACTACATGGTGTTACTGTGTTTTTCATTCAGTTGACAGCTCTAGCCAAGATCTTCTGATGTCATTGGACAGAGGGAATATGTTCACATGCCTGTCCCCATCTGATGAGTCGCTGAGATGAGACACATACTGGATTTAGACATAGCTAAGACTGTGGTTCAACAGAGACACAGCTAAGACTGTGGTTCAACAGATCATGTAGTAAAGTGATGTGATTAAAGCACATGTAGTAAAGTGATGTGATTAAAGCACATACCAGCATGATTTGCACAACTGTGGAATTTTCTCTGAATGGGCTGGGATCCCATTCAGGTGTGCCCATGCATGTTAATTATTAACTAGAGTAGGACTTTTTTCTCCTGAACATCTCCCTGTGAGTTAACAGTGGATTTAATAATAGGAGTGGGTTTTGGCCAATTCAGTCGTTAATCTTACTGACCGTGACAATTGTTCAACAGTAATTTTGCCATTTGGTTTCCTAAAGTGATGTTACACCTACTTGGATCCCCCATCCTTTGGGGACTTACGGCAGGTCATATGTGAAGAGCATGCTGTTTTGAATACTTGTTATGGGCTACTCCTACCATAATGAGATAGGATATAATCTTTTTTCAAGGACAGCACATGTCTGCTTGTAAGATTGGATAATAATATAATTGCATGGCATGTGGTTGCTCAGGGTATAAGACAAAGGAAGATCAGTAAACTGAGTGAACAACATTTCTTTTGAATTTTCCAGAACTAGAACACAGCTTCCTGTTTGAACTGGTAAATTCATCTATAGCTATTCTTACCTTTTTTATTTTTTTCCCCAAATGTTTTATTTTTGGAAGCAATGTAGTATTAGAACTAGGGAAACAAATATAAATATATGGAAATGTAATCCTTACATAAACTACTGGGGGGGAAAAAAGCTTTCAAAGAATGTATCGTTCCCTGTAGATCAAAACACCAGTATTCAAGGATTTCTGTGAACAGTAAAGACCATAAAATCTAATTTGTTTGAGAGAGACAAATGCTGTTCTTCACAATCCAGAAATGGCAAGAAATCTAGATTGAACAACAGAATATGAACTGATAGCTAAGTAACTACAGCTGGAAATTTTGACATCTGTAGCTGTCCTAGTGTACAATTATGTACATCTATTTTAAGACGAAACCAAAACCTTAAAATTTAATGTCCATTACTTTTTTCTTTTTTTTTTTTTTTTTTTTTTTTTTTTTTTGGAAGATACTTTATACTGGTTTTGGTTTGAGTGGCTTGAAACTGCGGGGAAGTTTACAAGCACTCTTTTAAAATCCTAATATTATTAGATTAAAAAAATATTTTTGTTAAAAACAGAGTCTTAGTTTTAATAAAACAATTTGTTTCATTATTAATATTTTCTATTAAAATTCTAATATGACTTTAAAAAGTCATTGGAGGTACTAGTTGCCCAGTTTGAGACCCACAATTTTCACAAATTACTGAGTCATCTTTGAAAATAAAATTCCCTTAGAGGATCTCAGTTTGGGAACCAAAAGTCAGTATTTGCTCAAGAAAACTGACTTCATTTTCCTTCTTTAGCTATTCTTCATTTTCTTCTGAAGTCCTGCTCAAATTGGTAGTGAAGCAAGTCTAGTCTAGTTTTAGCTGGCTTTTCATTTTATGATGCAGATGCTGTGAGCTGATAAATTAGAGCACAAATATCAAGCATGTACATTTTATGACCTTTTTCTTATCATGGTAGTCTTTCTTTAAGTATTAGGTTAATTTTTTTTTTCTATCAGCATTCCCCAAAGTGAAACCAAACCTAACTTTTGGCACCTAAACTACCTCTCTCTTTAACAGAATCGGTGTGAGTTGTCTTGGTTGTTTGTACTGCAAACCTGCATTTATTTTGGGAATAGTAATATTATACTGACGTGGAGGAACAAGCTTGATTTTTCACTTGCTGAAAGTTGATTCAAAAAGATGAAGCTTGTTAAATCTAAAGAAAATGATTCTTCAGGGTAAAATTCCAGCTAGAGTTGTAGGGGAACACTGGGCAGTTGGATGGTTTGGTTTCATTTCATTTTTATGGTGAAAATGGGGAAAAATAATAAGAACACAAAAAATCCTCCAAGGTGGACCCCAAAATGCACACGTTTTTCTCTTGCCAAATTGAAAACCTTAAAATAATTTTGAAATGAACTAAATCTTTTACTTTTACATGGAGTACAAGAGTTTGTCTAATTTTTGAATGGTATTTTCTAACCTTCTAAGCATGAACATTTTAGCTAAATCAAGTCTTGCTTTGAAAGGAAAAAGTCCATGCTTTACTACTTCAGCTTCTGCCCATTTTGGTCCTATGGTACAGTTTCTAATGAATAGACTCATGCGGGAAGTGTCACCCGGCTCATACACGGGCTTTAAGTTCTGCCTTTTCCTTCCAAAGGGCCGAAATTTCACTCTGAGCCTGCACCTGAAATTATAGACCGGGCTACGAATAGGCTGTAGGTGTCAACTGCAATTCAGCATATGAAAGGAACAATTTCACCTGGGAAGTAATTTCGGCCAAGGCAGTGGTGTTTGCCCTTGATGGGATTTGGAGTAGTACAGTGAAATTACCTCCTAGGTTAGCAGTGACAATTCTGCATTATGGTAGCATATAATAGGTATCACACTCTGCCTCAAATGAGCCTCGGAGAAATGATGAGCATCATATAAACACTAGAGCAATTTGGAAAGCTTTGCTGTTCTAGGATGTTATCGGCACATTTGTAGGAAGCGTTTGATTTGTGGAAAATGTCACATTTAATTATATCTCTTATATCTTTGTTCTCTTCCTTTACAAAATGATTTATGGTTTGGAAAAAGCACAAGATGATTAACTGCAGATGTGATTTCTTGTTTCCCAGATATTTGAATTAATTGCCTATAATTGTGCGTCATCATGTACTGTGTGTTACCAGGCTGAACAAAAAGACAGAAAGCCAGGCATTAGGCTAAAGCCTTCCTTTTGTATGTATCTGTTGGTATTGAAGGTGCATGAATGGTTTATTCAAGGCTAATTTTTAGGAGAAAATAGCCACAATTTTAACATTGATTCATAAACTCCTGCCCTGAGTAAACAGATAAAGCAGAGCTGGTGTTTCTAAAGTATTTTTCCACACGGACTTGAATAACTGAAGATGTGTCAGTGGAGAAGAAACCTTCTCTACAGTGGTTTTTGAAAATGTATTGCACAATGCATTTTACTCTGGTAAGTATTTTTCTAGCAAGGTAACTACAGGGCTTTCATCACTCTCTTTTCCCCCTTGTGATTAGATTTTGAGGGTTTGACCTGTTAAAGAAGAATAAAAGTGCAACTTCCGCTGTAAAACATCAAGTGGGGCCAGTAAATACGTCTTTAGACAGTGTGGTTATTGCCAGTATCCATCAAAAAAGAGCTGATGCTGAGGGCTCTCCAATCCCTGCCATCAGACTTTGGTATCCAGACCTGTTCTCTGGAAGTTTCTTTGCTCAGTTTATCATCTGTATGGGGACTTTAGCCTTCTAAATGTTGATGCTCTTGCTTGCGTGCTTAGATCCCACAGCCAGGCTAAAATAGGTTTGAAATGGCCTCCCCATCTCCTCCACCTCCATTGTGTTATGTTTGAGTGAGGTTGGGAGGAAAGCAGCAGAGACTCAGAGGGACACTGTTGCCACCTTCCTGTGCTAATCCAAGTGCCATTGCCTTCCTTGAATGCCGTTTAGATGCCACATTTTGATCTTTCTTTCCCAGCTGGGTGCTTTAGCAGATGGTTTAAGAGAGAAGTCATTGGGGTGAGGAGTATGTTTTGATCATGGTGCATTAGACTGGAAGCTTATTCTTCTGTGCCTCTTCCAATGCAGATTATGCTAAAGTAGCATGAAAGAAGCATTTTTATGTATTAATTTTTTATTTTTCTTTTGCTGCCTGGTTAGGCCCTGCCAAGTGCAAATCTGAGTTGTATTCTGCAAAATATCAACTAAACTATAACAGCAGAGCAGCCATTGAGCATCCACTGGTGCTAATCGATAAGGAGAGGTAACAGGAGGGTTGCATTTAGACTGGCATAATTTTGGCTTCTTGAGGGGTGTGCACATTGCCCAGCTTCAGGCGTGTAAAGTTTGTGGTTTGCGCTGTAGAGTCAATGAGCTGCTCCATCTCCTACACCTTTGAAAAAGAGCTCTGAGTCCTGTTACCATGGCTGTCTACTTTGTGGATTCACACAAGACGGTAAGGGTTGTACCTGAACCTTTGCAAGGGTCTCTTTTCCCTTCATCCCTCCCTTTGGTTCAGCAGCCCTCACCAGAATGTTCTACCTGAACGTTGATCTCCAGTATCTGGAAGGAGGCAGCATGCAGCAGTTAAGTGATAGCCCCACTTATTTTCATCCATACCAGGTAAAAACTGAAATTTCACTTCCCTAACATACAGTATTGATTTTCAGCACTTTGCAATGACAGAAATAACCATCTCCTGAGAGCTGGTCCACGCACTTTGTAAATGCTTTTTTTTTTTTAAATAGTTTTTAAAAAATGATTATTATTTATTTATTTTTACAGACAGAAATATTAACATCTGAGAACCTTAGAGGAATGATGATAGAACGTGTGATGGGTTCCAAAATAGGATGCAGACTTTTATGCGCAGTGATGTCTTTTACCATAACTCAGCAGGAGATGCTGAGAAGCACGCTAGCAGAACCTTACCACTGTGTCCCATGAATTTCCTGCCTGGTGATTTCATGTTTGTAAATGCTGTTTGATAAATGGTAATAAGACAGTGTTAATTATACTGTGTATATTGACACTGGAAAGTGAATCTCAACTTGCTCTTTAGGTGTTTTTTAGGTTGTTTTGAAACTCACCCTTGCTGCATCTTGGCCCTTTATTTAGATTAGTTATTTCAACAGTTCTGCTTTGTGGCAATAACATCTATATGGCTGTATGCTACTGCTCCTGAGAGCCTGGTGTATATTTTTGAGGGTAGTTCTAATTGTTGAGGTTTGCCTAAAGCCAAGAGTAGTCATTTGTTGCAGTAATTAGAGAATGTCACGTATCCCTCGTTCTGCCTTTGTTCTGCTTAAAATCTGTTGCTAGCTCTTTGTTTAATTATTCTGCTGGACGTGAACAGTAGTAGCAGTAAATGGCATTGCAGTATGTTAAGTTCTGCCCAAATTTAGACAAAACAAAATGTTTCCCGCCCAGAACATTTTCGTACTGTGCGCTGTACGTTCAGTTTTGTGGACAAAGGTGGCTGGCTGTTGTCAAGATTACTGTTCTATCTTTTAAAATTAAAATAGTGAAACATGTTGCTGTGTCCTTGTCTTTCCTAAAATGCATTATGGCAAACTCATAAGCATGTCTTTCAGGAATACCTCATGTTATCTCATTGAGGTAAAGACAGTACTTCACTTATATGTGATGAATAATGCAAGAGGCCTGGCATGTCTTCAGAGGTGGGACTCCATTGACAGTGTCTCTCTGCTTTTTTTGTTTGTCTTAATTTCTACACTTCAAGCGTTTTTAAGTTACGTTTTATTTCATAAGCATTAAACCTGTTTTCTTTTTAACATGCAATTCTAAGAATAAGGATAATGCAGTGTTCTCTTCCCTCTTGCTAGAGAATTATTTTACACATGCCTTAACCTTGTATGTTCAGCAGGTCCTCCCCTCCGTCTCCGAATCTCCTACCTCTTCCCTAGTTCAAGGTCCTGCCCACCTGAAAATCTAGGTATGTTCAAAATGCAGCTTTTCTGTAATCACTGGTACTTTTTTTTTTTTAAGAAAAAAACAAAAAACATCTGATCACTCTATTTAATTTATACTTTCAGCTGAGCCGTGAAATTTATACTTTCAACTTACCTCTCAGAGCTGAGGGCTCTCTTCCATCTTCTCTTGGTTCTCCAGGTTTTTGTGTCGTCTGGTCCCTTCCTGACTGAGACAAACGAGGAAGGCAAATAATGCTTCTGGGCTCTGGGCCTGTGCTTGCCTCTGCTTGCTTTGCAGTAGTCCGAAAGTCTGGCTCGGTGTGTTGGGTTCCTGCACCCAGGTTAAGGGGAGGCCATCTCAGCGGGGCTCACTTGTCCCTTGGTGTGATTTGGGCACAAGCGGCTGGCTCCTTTGCCCTCACACCACTTCTGCCTAGCTTGTCTCCATGCTGGTTCTGGCCTTTATGGGGCTGGGAGGTCAAACACCTGTAAACTGGAAGGTAGCTGCAGGTGGGGAAGAGCCCTCCTGCCATTTCTCTGCCCTTCCACCTTTGCTTGGGGACTGCGCTTAAGGATTTGCTTGGGGGTCTGGAAGACACCTCTGTAACTTCTGTACAATTGAACTAGTCTCTCCTCCCCTTCTCTTTGAGGTGATAGATGCTAAGTTCTCCTTGTGAATTAGAAGTATGGGCCAACCTAATTACTTGAAATTCAGGTCATGGTTACTTTCTGGGTGCATGGGTGGCAATGGGAGATACGGTGGTAACGAGATACGCACTAGCACATTCTGCATGGACACTGGCTTTCCCATCTGTTTCCCTTGCATTTTACAGGGCATGCAGCAGCTGGATCACTGCTTGGAAGAGGCCAGAGAAATGCATGTGCTACCCACAGCTGCCAGCGTCCTCACTGGCTCCTCCAGCCCAGGCAGCCTCGCTGCTCTCTGCCTCCCAGTGTCTGCTAACGCTTTCCCACTCCTCCCTTTACCGAGCTGCCATAAAACCATCCTCCAGCCCCAGGCGGGGAGAGAGAAATGGGCAGCAGCTACACGGCGGAGAGGCGTTGTGCCATCTCCTGATGGCGTGAAGCACTCGCTCCCTTTTCCCTTTCTGTGGAGGTACAGCACTTACAGAGACTGAGGTGAGTGGCTGGAAGTCATCTGGTGCTGAGATTGCACAGCCTCAGCTCCATTACTTCACCCACCTCGATTTAAAAAGTGGCTTGTGATCGTTAAGAGTATTTAAATGTACTTCAGGTTACTTTTTAGCCTCTGAGTTTTCATTAATTATGTTAGGCAGTCTGACTCATGCTCTTATGTAAGTACTGAGCTGTAATGAATCTGCATGTTGTAGTCATTTAGCGCAGAGCTGTAAGGGTCATTGGTGTTTTCATTAAAACATAACGCTTTCTGTCCCAGAGGGGATGGTTTGAACTTTCAAGAATAGGGGTGTGCAACTTTAAATTTTGCCTCTCCTCTGCAGGTGTAGAGGAGGTGTGTGACGGCAGGGGTTGTGCTCAACAAATTAGGTGGATTCTTGGGTAGATCTGGGGAAAATCAGGCCATTTACAAAATTGTTTTGTGCTCGTGAGAAATTGCTGCCTCCCACGATTTATCCCCGTAGTTTTGTTTGCAAAAGGTGTTGCATGACAGAAACTTGAATTCTTTTCTGTTCTAAAATGATTGAAGTCTTTTGGTTTATATTCAAAATCGAAAAGTATCTCCGGGTTGATGTAGGAATGTCCAGCCCATGGCTGTATCCACTCAGTGATCTGTCACATCTCCTACAATGAGTAGCCTGGAGGTGGGAGTGGAAAGGACAAGACTCACGGCAGGTCTTGCTTCTTGGAAACAGCCTTTAATTCTCCCAGCTAAAATTCATGTTTTAAACAGGATTTGCATTTTGACAGCAGTGGTAGGATTAGAGCTATGGCAAGAAGAGCGATGTTGGTAGCACAACAAAGACTCCGGACTGTAAGGTTTTGAGGGAGCTGAATTTTCTGTTAAATGTTTTTTAAAAAAGTGCACTAGCATAGATACTGCACCTTGTTTACGCAGTGTTATTTTTCTGGGACCAAAAGTCTACAGGGTGCATTATTGGAATACATTGGAATATTTGGAGTTTATTTGAATACCTAAATGCTGGGCTAAAGGCAGAAATACTAAGTCCCTTGTTTAAACTCTCCTCTCCCAAAAGGCCAGTCTGCCACATCCTTGCACACCATACGTGCAGGCTGATTTGACTCCAAAATAGAGATGGCACATGATGTTTTTCACTGTTCCATTCCTCCCCACAAAAATGTACAACAGAAAATGCCAGAAACCTTGTGTTACTAATCAAGAACAGCTTTTCTTAATCACAAGATTTTAATAGATGTTCTGTGTAGAACTGTAACTAGCAATCCAGTCACTCATGCACTCTCCTCCACTTAATTTCCTGTAACAGCCTAGTGATTGCAATCACTTTCCCAATTGCAGCAATTGTAAAGCCCCACTCCTGTTCGCCCAGTCATGAAAGATGACTGGATGCACTGATTCTGTACCTAAATCAAAATGGAGCAGCAGTGGATTGGAATTGCAGCAATACAGTAGAAAAATCAGACCCATTAGAGATTTATTTTTTTTAATTTTAAATCATTGGAAATCTGTGATTTTTCAATGAGGAAAGTGAGGGGAAAAAAAACCCGTCCACCCATGCATTCATGCTATAAGCACATGCATGCTGAAGAACCTGAGCCAAACAACTGTGGCCACAGCAGTATGTGCATGGACATGTCCTCAGGCTGGCTCTGTTCCGCGTGTGACACTTAAGGCATGAAGCAATTTGGTGTGCCTGGCCACATCTAGTTTTCTTAACCACTGGTCAGGCAGCAGAGGAAAGGCAACTTGGGGTACAGCTGTGTCCATCAGCACACTGGCTCTTATCCTCCTTGCTCCTTTATAGTGGCTCCAGGACTGACTTTCTTTGTGGTTTGGTCAGGCCTGGAACAGAAATGCTATTTCTGTGATTTTTGTCACCAATCCTGTCCTTGCATCTTATTCCTAACAGCAACACTCAGAAAGCTCAGTCAGGGCTTCCTTGCCCTCCAGCTGCTCATCCTTGCAAACCTGGCACCACCACCTGCAGAGTTCAGGGGGTATCCAGATCTTCTTTGCCTTTGGCATCGGCACCACAGGGAGTCATCACCTGGGCCCTGCCATGCTTTCATACCTACCCTTGGGTGTTTAGCACCAGTCTCCTAATGCTTTGGGAAGCAGACCCACCCTGTTGGGAAGACACAGCCTACCACCCCCCCCTTGGTGCTGTCGCACTTCAGTCCACAAATTAGCTATTGCTAGCTAGCGTCAGGGCTGACTTCCCTCTCTTCATGTTCATTCCCTCATTAATTCACTTGCAGGAGCAACCTTCTTGAAAGAGATTTTTCTAATTTCAGAGGGTGTGAATTCTGGTAAAGATTGCTTTAAAGATGCTGATAAACTGTTCCTCTGCTGACACCAGAGTGTAAAATTTAACAATCTACCTTACAGTCAAAGACAAACAAGCATTTGGCTGAAAAAAAACAGGGCTGTGCTCTTGAGTGGCAAGAATGAACAGCACAGACACTGTAGTGCTGCTTTTCAGGCATGTAAAATTATGCATCGTATCCTGTAAACAGCTATCCGAAGCTGTAACTCACAATTTTCACTCCTTTGATGCTTATATTCTCTATGCATGATGTATATTCTTTGCAGTGGATTGGCAAGACTGTGGGCTATAATAAAACAATAGAAAACTCTTTCCTTTTTTGATTGCCTCCTAACAGTTTGCACTGAGCAGGGAACTTTTTTGATAATTTGTAAGTGATGACTTGCAAACAAATATTTTCACAGATCTGGAAATGACAAATCCTTGATGAAGCGTCCCTGGGGTAATGTTTCCCTGCCATCTAATCAACAGCCTGGTCTGTCTCCAAGATGAAGAGGGGAAAGAAATCTGCTATTCCAAGTCCATTGGACATGAAAAGCCAGAAGCAGAAGCATACCAGGTAAGAGCATATTTTTGTATCAAGCATTGCAGTATGCGGCCTTTAGTAATTACTGCCCATCTTCTACACTGCTCACTGTTCCTTTGTTGTAGTCCTTCTGGCAATGACTTCCATACTCCTGCTATCAGCTATTTTCTCCCCGCTGCTGCTGAAAACAGGTACTTGTGTTGCCCTCAGCTTATGTTTTGCATCTGTGATCGACCATATTATTAGTGGAACTGAAAGACACTGCTGGGTTGCTTGTACACTTTAAATCTGAGGCTAATGTCTCTGTTATAATGGTTTGCACAGAGGTATTTTGATCCAACTTTTGAATTAATCGATCAACTTTTATCTCCAAGATGAACTTTAGACAACTATCTGTTTGCAAAACAATATTTTATTAATAAAAAGACTTATAAACAGTAAGAAAGAAACCCCAATTTTACACTGAATGAAAAATCCAAAATAAACTCCCAGAAACATGCCTCAGTTCTTCACTCTCTGTACAAGAAATTCCATTGGGTAGTAATCCTACGTACACATTTATCTAAAGATGGCTGAAAGTACAAAAAAGCATCATGCATACTTCTATGCAGAGTAGCTACACAGCCGGACAGACTTAACAATACACACAAAAAAATCTGTACATCAGTGATTAAAAAAGCCATGCTTTGTGTAGCACCAAGGGGACAATTATGTGGATTAAGAAAAATTCACTGACAACTGCAAGCCCTGCAATCCTGAATTAGGGACACGACTGACCAATTTCTGCTTGCAGTTTCATCTCTTCTTTTCTCAAGGGAAAATTGTCAATAAGTGCAAAGAGCTCGGCTGGCGTTGCTGGGAAAGGATAGCGTTCCTTGTCCATTCCGTGCTTATCCATCACCACGATGTTGAAATTGTAATGGGGGATCCTCAGCAGCAGCCTGCAAAATAAGGAACTTGTTTTGTTAAAGCCTGTCATCTACCACCTGGGCACTTCAAACTAATAAATGGCAGAACCAGCCTGTTGGGTCTCAGCAGAGGAAGGCGGGGATGGTCAGAGGGCCTATACAGGGTCCACTTTGTTTCAGCTGTAAGAACAAGGAGTCAGATAGAGAGCAGGTGTCTGCAGGTGCCGCGGGGTGTACCTCTGCATTAGGGAAGGGTCAGGGCAGCTGCACTCAGCTCTGTTTTCTTCTCAGACCTCTGACTGTTAGTATAGCATGTGCCATTGCCTATTGCTATCACAAGGGAAAAAAAACCTAAGACCAAAAAACGTACTATATACATTGTCTAAAGAAAACCATTGTGATGGAGCTAGAGTTACAAGTAGACTATTCCCCTTCTTGCCCACCACACGGTATAAAACCACAATGAGAAGAAGCAGGGCACTATTGTCGGAGTCAGTTTTCATCGCTTCCTAATAATAACCATCTACCTGGTGGTAACTCCAATTTAGGGGAACAAAAGCCACTGCTAATCATGGCAGAGTCCTTTCCTTCTAAGTGGTAAAAGGGGTCATTTGAGCTCCTCTGGAGGTGTGACAGTAACAAAAGTATATCCTTGGTGCTCTTTTCATCATTTGCTTGAAGGAGTAATGAACTATGATCCTTAGACATGCAGTCAGTCAACATCATTGGTGTGGGGAAAATAAATTCAGGCAACTGTGACAGAATGGTGTCGGGACAGGAAAGCTGCCATGAAGAAGAGGGTCTGAGGGGATGTTGGTAAGGTGTGAAGCATCCAAATTGACCTTTCAGCCTTCTAAGAAGTTTGAGTGCTCTAGGCGTTGTCTTGTTGCAATTAGGGAGGTTGGCTGTTCAATGAAAACTAAAATAAAGTTTGAAGCTAAGCTATGGTGATAGGAAACTACACTCCTCTTGTGCCTCACCTCACCTAAGAAAAATGCTTACCATCTATAAATCCCAATGCTAACCTTCTGAGGTTTCCGAAGTTTTAACTAGGGTACCTGTGCTCATTAGTTTACTGAATGCCAGTTCTGGACAGCATCTTTATTCAAGATGTTTAAGGGTGTGTTTTATTTTCATTTAAGTGCCTTCCAGAACTGGAATGCTATAATTCGCACACTGCAGTAACAACAGAGAAAAAAATAAAATGGAAAACTAACTTTCACTGAGTGCAGCGCAGGTCATACCATACCAGTTTCCGAAATGTAGCTCCATTAAAGGTTGCAGGGGGCAGGAGGAGAACAGGGAATGAGGTGTTACCACAGCTTATTATTTTCTACAGAGCCACAAGAAAACCATTTCAACTTCAGTAAAAGTACTTTTACTTTTTTGAATAAAAGAGCAGCTCTTTGTGCTCTCTTTTTCCTTTTATAGAGAACAAATGTTTTTATTTTTTGCAATGCAAAAAAACCCTCTCTGACTTGTCAGCATTTTTTATGGTCCCCAATTAAACCTCGCTCTATTTCCTCAGGCATATCACAGAAGATGTTGCCTAAAAAGCTCCTGGACTTTTTTCCTAAATAGCTACTGTTTTCCCTGCCAATGAGGCCTTCATTTTTGGTTCTTGTAGTCCTCCTGTCCCTAGGAAATGCTGGCACTTGAAGTCTCCCTTTCAAGTGAAAACCAACCCCCTGGCAGTCTAAAACCAAGCCAAAACAGTTTAGGCACCTCAGTAAAACTGCTGAATGTTGTAGTCAGGCTGGGGAGATAATTTCCCCTTTGAAATACTGCCCATATAATTTCTACATGTGGGACTTCAAAGAGCAACCACTGCTTCCCCTCCTGGCCTGGCTGCAGCCACCAGTGGCGTTGCAGAGAAGATGAGCTGTCACTGCCATTTGGGGCTGCAACTGGCAGCTGCTCCAAGGCTGTCCTTGAAAAGTGACTGCGGCCTGTCATGACTGCATCAGACCAACTCCAGCACAAATACAGACGTACCTGAAGCGTTTTCAGTGGCAGCACCCAAAAATATAGACCTATAACATGATCAAAGGGATACAGAGGGAGTTCACATGAATTCAGAAATTCACTCAGTTTGAGTGAAGGGTCAAGGAAGACATGGCACTTGAAAGAGTGGCATAGACTTCAGCTTGTTTTACATTTAAATGGGTCACAGCTGAAGTCTATGCTCTTAATTTCATAAATAGCAAATGCCCATGAATTTGCAGTAACTATTACACAGAGAGCAAATTAATCCTAAAACTTACTCATCAACATCTACCTTCCGGTGTCTGGCTATGTACATTAGAGCAGGATATGTATACTTAGAGAGTAAGATGCAGGGAATCAAAAGCAATACATCATATATGCTAAGGTGCAAACCCAACAGTAGTGAGAGCTTACTTTACCTGAGTTGCAGGGCAAGTGATGGGGGCAGCAGCTTTACCCCTATTCTTCCTACCTGTGCTGGGAAGACACCAACCAATTCAACTACAGTAACATGTCGAAGGTCTAAACCACACTGGGCCGGCTGGAAGGGTTAAAAGAAGAAAGAGGCATGTTAGTTATCAGTGAGAGAACAGGGGGTTATTTTGAGCATGCAAGAAGCATTCATAAAGAGTCCCATCTTCTTATGTTAGTGAGGTGGTTTAAACTGAAATGAGAGCATACTTTGAAAAGTCTCTAATTCTCACTGCGAAGAACTAAAGACTCATGACTCCAAGGGGATGTTATATGATGGATTCTTAACTACTCTAAGAAAAACAACACACAGGGACCACCTAGGAGGAACAGAAACTTGTCTTTGTAGTGACACGAAAAGATGCCAGGGTATTAAGCATTGTGCCAGTAATCTAATTTGGCAATCAAAGCAAGGTATGTGAAATGGAAGTTGACTGCAGAAAGTTTTCTTTCATGCCAACTTGTTTGATGACTGTCAAGCAGTGGGAAAAGTACTATTGCCATTAAATTTAGTATTTTAAATTATTTAATTTTGATCAATATATTGAATTTTCTTGCCAAGTTAATCTAATGGGGGAAAAGAAAAGTTTGCTGCTGTGAAAGAATACAGGACTGGCTCCCTTCCCTGAGGACACAGATACATTTCTGAGATACATCCCTAAGTCTAGCAAGAACCCAACAAGAGCATCACATTTACAACACATGAGAAGGACAATTATCAGAAGTTTTCTTTTTTTTGGAACAAAATACCCCAGTGCTGTCTCCAGCACTCTGGATGATTTCTATGCTGAGTCTCTGGTCCTTTGTTTGCTGGTGCACTGGTTATTTCTGAAGCTATTCACACTTCCTTGCATTGTAGTTACAAAGTCTGTAAGCCTGGTTTGCATGAACTGCAACCACTGAAGTGTTGGATGGTTTGGGGTTTGTTTTTTTTTAACTTCTTCCAGAAATGAGTTGGGGAATGATTACTGAGCACAAGTTAATATTAAATTAATTTGGGGAGGATGGAAGAGGGCCAGAACTGCCTGGGATTCAGTGACTGGTCAGTCAGAGGCAGTACAAGCCACAACGGAGCTGAATTAGAGACTGGGGAGATGTTTCAACTCAAACCCACATAAAAAGGATTAATCCAGAACCACCTCTGCTTCGGCCAGATCCTCCAGTGGCTACAATACAACAGCTGAAGTTTGTGGATTTATATCAAACAGTGGAGTTTGTCCTCTTGTGTCTTTCTGTAAAGAAAAAAAATAGTTGCATACTGCCCCTCCCCTGACATGTGTTTTACCTGCAGCATTCCCAACTGCATCCTGTAGAAGAAGTTGGCTGCAGTAGGAGTTGAAATAATTAGCAGTCTCCGCTTCTCATAAAATTGATCCAGAAGTGCAGCTGCAGTCCTCACATTCACATTAATATTCATGGCTAGAATTAAATTTAAAACAAAAGTTATAGGGCATACTGAAAACAGATCTATTTCTAAAAGCACAAACTGTTAGACAGCAGAAACACAAGAACAAGAAATAATAATGAAGAAGATACGGGTGAAATAGTGGCCTCACTGAAGCCAACAATTTTGTCTTAAGCTGTTCTGGCTTGCAAGATGGATTGACTCCAGAATATGAAGTTTTGTAGAGAGCTTTGAGCTAAAACACACTATCAGTTGTGAGGCACGATCATCTTCCTAGGAAAGAGCAGCCAAAGGCGGCAAAGGCTTCAGCTGTAAGCGTAAATTGGCAGAGGAGACAAAGATGTCAAGTTTCTTACCTCTAGGGCATTAAAGTTTGCAGCTGCATTCCACCCCACGCCCCCTTCCGAAATTCTCACTGCTACAAGAACCATTACTCTGGCAGCCCTTCTGGTAAAGTGCTGAAATACTCACTTACGTGCACAGGTTGGCTCCACTCCTGACCACCCCAAATTGTACTGGCATACTCTAGCTGGGCTTCCTTGCAGCTCATAGCCACCAATGCAGGAGAACTCGCATGTAGCACCATAGTTATTTCCATCACCTGAACACTTGATGTAGCCATTATCTGGGGCATTTAATTTCACACAGCGCCTGACTTTAAGCAAGAGGCAAAGAAAAAAAAAAAAGACAAGGTATGAATCACCCTGTTTGCTACTAGGGTAGCGTGGCCAGTGGAATACCAACATAGAAGACATTTTTCTGTTTGCTTTCTATATTATTAGAGTCACATACTTAAAAGCCACAAACCAACCCACCCCCCATCTTAACTCACAGGTAAACTAAAATGATACAGATGTATAGGTGTATGCATGTGATTGTGGTATCATGGTGACAAAGGGTCACGGAGCCCTAAGGGAGCTAAAGCTGGAATCTACAGGTTTCTTCTCGGTACATTCAACTTCAGATTTCAAGATCTGGACTTGTGAAAGGGCAGCCCTGCTTGACAGATGTGAGTCGCAGCTGAAAAAACTCCTTCACATACTTGTTTCAGCAGCTCACAAGCTAAGTATCAGCAGAAGCCAGGAGGAGGGAAGGGGTGTGGAGCTGGAGCCAGGACTGATCAATGAAGCTCTTCCCTGATGCGCAGAGTGCCAGCCATCCACCCTGCTGCAGGCCTGGCCCCCAGGGTCTTGAGCAAGACACGTTCTCCTTTTCAGCATCAACGTACACTTTATGTACACATACATGTGCAGACAAATATAGAAATGAGGACATTTCTCAAATTGCCTACTAAGGCAGATGTAAATCAGTGACTGTATTTATAGGGTAAAACATCATTCTTACCTCTGACTTTAACAAGAAATTTGCAAGTGCCTTTGTTTTCAGCTCTGTCATACACGGTATACTGGATTTTGTGGTCGCCTTCTGGAAAATGTGACCCTGGTGGCAGGCCTTTCAAAATAACACTGAAACAGGAGATAAAACAGGACAGACATTCATAAATTCACCAGTATTTTCCTACTGACAATGCTGTAAAAGCCTGAAGAGTGACATTAGTGGCATGCTAAGATTATCTGGCTGCACTGCATGACTGAAGACTGAGAGTAAGCAAAGGAAGAAGCTGGGCAACAGTGACCAGAGTATTTAAACGTGCTACCAACAGCCCACCCTGGAGTCATACAAAATGGGCGCACCCTGCCGAGACAAGGAAGGAAGAGCGGGCAGGGCCTGCTCACTTCCTATAAGACAAGCCATAGTGTAGCCAAGCATCACGCCATGCCCAGAGGAACTTGAGCTGCTTTTTCCTTAACATAAGGAAAAGTTGAGATTGATCCTCCCTCATTTTGTATCGTGAACAATCCACTGTCAGGGCTGCAGAGTAACCCAGAGTTGGTAGAGTGTAAGAAAACTTCCAGCCTCTTACAATGGGGACTGTACCCAATCTGGCTGCTCTGCACTGCTCCTATGATTATACTAATGTACAAAAATGGAATAGAAAGCGAGATTTATTGTCACAGCAGAAGGGTGTGGTGATCCACGGCAGCGTTTTCACTGGGAATTTGTTCCTGTCCTGCAAATATGTCAGGAGAATTCAAACATATCCTTAGCACTGAAGCAGGGAGGTTGAGCAGTGTTCCATGTAATGGGAAAGCTTACGTACTCACGGGACTGCAGGATCCAGTGCATTTAAGGAAAGCACTGTACACTCTACAAAACATCACAGTTTAGCAACATTTTATAAAAATAGTTTTATGAAAAAGCTTCCACAGATTCAACAGCTAGCCTCTTCAGAGCTGGGAACAGTTACTCATATGACAAAGTCTACATGGGATATTCCCCATTTTTTTTTTGCCTGCCAGACATTACTTCATCAAAAATACTTCGGAATGTCTTTATTGTGACACTTTTCAAAGTTTTTATTTTATCGAGCTTAATTTTTTTTGATGCTGTTAATTCCCATAGAATTATCACATTAGACCTTAACAGCAGTATTGTTTTTAATTGTGTAATGAATTCTTCTTTCTGATATTATTTAAACTGTAACAATAAAAAGGCAATGTCACCGTATCTTTCAACAGCTTTTTTGTATTCACATAAAACTGTAAACATCTTTAAGATTACAACTTTGAGATTTTAAGCTTAACCAGTCCACTAATATAGAGTTAAAATATATAACTTGCTTAGTGAAAAAAGCAGATTTTCTATACTCTTGCCATTACACTAATCTAGGTAGACTGCCATAAATCCTGCATGATAAAGACGGGAAAATCAGAGACAGTGGTACCATCACAAGTCTTGGTGTTCTGGACAATGTGACACTGAAACCATAAAAAGTGACAAGGAAATTTCGAAGAAAGTGTTAAGTTTAAATCCAATGTTTAAAGCTCCCTAAGTTTCAAATGAGAGGCATTACTTTACAAGTAACTGCAGAACGCTGTGACATCAGTACTCAGCACCACTTCAGGAGAAGCCTAAAGATGATTGCAGATATTGTTTTGTGACACAATTCACCTTGGGTTTTTTTAAGACAGTCAAAATTGCTTCTGCTGCTACCTCCAATGCACTATTATCTTTTCATTGTTATGTATAAAAGGTAACTTGCTGGAAGAAAACTTGTTGTATATGAGAAGAGACCCACAAAGAAGCTCTGGAAAATTTCGCAGGTACAGTCAAAATGCTATTGTCATTTATTCCATCAGCTCTAAAATAACCACAACAATCTGCGACCCCTCTACATGCCAGGTCCTGAACAATTCAAGTTGTCCTCTTTTTATTTTTCAATTAAACATGTAATTCTTTACAGACCATTGACATGGGACAGCTATAAATAAGCATCTTGGATGAATTAAGAGAAAAGGGTACCTGGCCACCCTCATCAGCTGAATTACTAACCAAGGACCCCAGGAATAAAAAGGAGAAAATGCAAACATTTACAGATTTGCACCTACTCTGTCAGAATCCCATCAGCAGTGTCCCGTCCCTCTGGGGTGTCCCAGAACACTCTGGCTGTCAACTTGTTGGGCTCCGCGGTTTTCTCCTTCACGCTCGGACACTGGATTCTTGGAGGTTCAGTATCTGTTGAAATAAACGTCAGAGAAATGGGCACGTGTGCATGAGTTATAGCTATGCATTTTCTTCACAGCTCTTGCCCTGTTGTTGGTGTAATTCGGGACCACTGTCACCTTGGCCTCCTCAACACTGGAGCCGTCCCAGCCAAGGCAGGTGGAGCCAGTACTTCTCACCTTTTTGTAAGAAGAGTAAGCAATGACAATGATCAACCCCCCCTCAACGTAAAAAACCCTAATTAAAAAGTAGTTATCATAACTTTCTTTATCTAGTCCCCAGTTAAAAAGTAATGTCTACAAATCGACTGTATTTAGCTTTGAACTCTAAGGAGGGATACCCAAGATTGTACCCGAGGAGCCTGACCCTGCTGTTATCTGCTCTGCCTCTCTGTTCATCTGTGCGATGGATATTGTGATTAAGAACATTTGTAAAGCACACTGAACATAAATCTCTCTGTGTATGGTAACTTTGCATCTTACTGTTACAATTCTTGGTTATTCTTCCTGCAGCAATGGCAAAAAGAGAAACAACGGAAGATTGACAAAATTGTCTTTTTGCAGGGAATTGCTGCGGCATTTGATTTTTTTCAAGTAATTCTTATAATAATGCCTTACAGGTAATACAAAACAAGTAGACTGAGCAAGTTTTGAAAGCTTTTTTAACTGCTACAAGAACAGTGTGACTATTATTCAGGAGTAAAGGAACGGTGGCGATGATAAAAGACCCTGATGGAGGACCAAGGCGACGCGCAGCTACTCATCTTCAGCTGCTTCCACTGCCAATCCTGCCAGCATAGCAGAAATACATGGGCGAACCAAGTCCAAACACCATCACAATCATCAATTTAAAAAAAAAAAAAAAAAAAAAAAAAAAAAAAAAATCTGTCTTTAATAGCTTAGTCTCATGGGTTTTTTTACCATCGCTTGGGTTATACCGAAAATGAAGTCTAAATCCATGGAGTCATATACTAGCTTTAAAAATGAACACAGAGACAGGATTGGTCTTTACCTGCAAATAGAAAACAATCCCTAAAATGACGCTTAAATTTAAAGGGTGGCAGGCCTTGTCTTTTCATTTGCAGGGCAGACACAAAAAGTACAATCTGGATTTCTTTCAAAAAAAGACCAATGAGAAAAGGTTGAGGTCTTTATAAAGCATCAAATATACCAAATAATTTAATAGACCCTCATATTCTACAAGCAACACACAATGTTTTCTACCAGTTTAACTAGGGCAAGTGCAGCCCTGCTATAGCCCCTTCAAACTTTTAATGGTATTCCAAGAACCCAGGACTCTTGAGAACTGGCTTATCTCTATTTCTTTTGTATGAGTTTTCCTCCAACTCCAAACGCTGCAGCTTTGTAAGGCAGTTCCACAGGAAGAGCTCCTGTCTTAATTTTGCACAGGAGAGAGTGGGGGAGGCACAGCCAAGTAAGTGTCGTACCAAAGTTACTCAGAAAACATCAGGAATATTGCAAACTGCCTTACACAAATGTTTATTTTCGTGGGGTTTTTTTTTGTAAATAAACAATGAAAAAAAATATATATCTTCCTATAGTATTGTAGATCCTACTAGAAGGAAGCTAGCAAGAGTGGGTTCCCACTGCAGGGAGCGGAGCAATCACAAATGAACCGCAGAATCCACTAAACAGCTTTTGAAGCTTCCTATACTTTACAAGAACACCCTTCATTAAAGATGTATAAGGCATTTAGTTCTTCTTTATGGCTTCTTTAACTCTTTCACTTTTTGAGTTCTTTCACTCCTCCTTCCCTCATCTGCTGCAGTACACAAGTGAGCGGGCTCAAGCATCCGCTCTGGCTGTAGGAAGCACTTTGTCTCCTTTCCTCATGTTTCTTATTCACTCCCTTATTTTTACAGTACCTTCCCATTACGTGTAGAAACATGCTCACATCGCAGCCAGTGAGAGCTCTGCCCTCCTCTACAAAACTACGTTGCTCTCAATAACCCTCCAGTGTAGCTGAATTAGGGTAGGAAATAACCCAGTCTCACCAAGGCTGCTTCTGGCTCTGGTTAGTTTACTGTGGCGACAGCTCACCACTGTCCTATGGACAGTATATGTTTATTCCAGCATTATGTTTATTTAAAGACAGAATGGCATTTAAGCACTTAATTCATCAGAAAGCTCATTATGCTATTTAGCGCAGAGAAGACTGGTTGGTATGAATCGGCTTGGACTTCCACGTCGTAAAGACAAACAATATGGTTACTGTGGGAACCAGCTCACCAAGCACCCAGGGGCCAGGCAGCCTTTTTAATGGGACTTAAAAATTCCTGGAAGGGGTATTTTCTTTGGTCATTTCAGCTGCCTCTTAGCATTCAACAGGCACTAAATGAACCCCACCAGAATAACTCTGCTTTGAAATGGACCAAGAGAAAGCAGCTGTCTACCAAAGAGGCTCTTTAACTGCAGTGGCCACTGGGATGCATTAAACCGAACAGCGCTCAGGTCTTTTTCCTCGTGCCCTTGTACAAAGTTGCAGCCAATCTACAGCATATTAAGCACCCTGGCCACAGCTTGGCAGAAAGAAGACAGGTCTGGAAAAAAAAACCACTCAATTTAAATGCAGAGAAGGTGACCAGAGAGCATCCAGGCAAATGCACAAGTGACAAAACTGAACCACAACCCCCACCCAAAAACCTTCAATAAAATGTATGACATGAGCAAGGTTCCCACCTGCAGGTTAGAAAACTTAACTGGTTCCAAAACAAACCCCCCTGGAGGAACCCACAAGACTGCTGACTGCTGGGGAGGTTTTATCAGAGGGAAAAAATCATCCCATAAGCGCCAGATTGTCAGACTCTCTTGCTTAATAAGTATTCCTGGCCAGAGTTGGAGCCAGGACATGCTGCAAGGTGTCTGTCCCCGTATGGCTGGTCTTATTCTTTTCCTACAGTGTCACTGCTGAAAGACTAATGACAAGCCAAGCGGATTTATTTAAGTTGTTTGGCAGGGCCATGTATTAAACAGGTGAATCTCGCCTGCAAGGTTTACATCATGGGCAGGGAAACCGAGTTTTCATAAAAAAAATCTGGTGCTGTTCAGCCACTACTTCTTTTACATTCTTGTAAGCTGTCGCTTTTCTTGGCTACTCAGCAGGAGCAACTGGTACTCCGGCTCCACGCTGGGAAGCGGCACTGCACACATCGTATCAGGAGGTCAGCACTGGCATTCCGAATTTGAAGATGTCTTTTGAACTTTGTGGAGAAAAATGCAAAGTTTTCAAATAGGTTTTAGATTTTGTTTTATTTTTAAAAAAACCCCGTACTTCTGGGACTGGCCATATTAACAATATCACCAAAATTTAAAGAGCTTGTTAACTGCCTTTCTCATAATTTGTTAAAGGCTTACATTTATTTGCTTGTGAATTTAGGATGACAAGAGGAAAGAAACAGGGAGATGGTACTGAATGCCCACTGCTTGCTTATTCAAGAGTCCGTATGGGATAGGTAAACGGTCTGCCGCTACTTAAGCACGCTGTTATTACTGATTGCTGATGACATTAAACAATGGCTGGAAGTTAATTCAAAGCATTAGTCTGTGTCAAAAGCATAAAGAGATGAAGAGACTGGAAATCATAAAAGGGGGAATGAAAAACATTGTTCTGCTCTCCCCACCCCCCTCCACAAGGCATTGCTCTGTACTTCAAAACATCCATTATCAGGGCCTGTATAATTAATGACTCAGAGTGCAGAGCTTGTTTCAGACATCCGTAGTTGGACGCTGTTAGTTAACTACCTATCAATACAGTCTTAGGATGTGACAAAAGGATGACTTAGCATGGTGACAGCCATTTACCACAACCTCTGTTATACAATCAGCAGCAAAATAAAACCTTTATAGAAGAAAAGAAGGTGACATTTTTCAATCTTCTAGAGGAAAATACCTATTTCAATCTATGTTACAGTGCATTAAGGATATAACGGAAGCATTATTCAAGTGAGTATTGGCTTTTTTAGCTAACTGATAACCAAAAGCAGCTATGTGTTGATCTTTTTTAATCAAAGTTATTTCAGCAACATGAAGGATATCCTTCCTCTTATAGGAGGGAGACGGGACAGACAGTCTGCTTTGTTAGGACAGAATACCCACTGTCTGTAAGGGTTTCTGTAAACAACTGCTAAAACATACGCCATTTTCTTTAATTAAAAAAACCAAACTATCTTTTTTCCCCCTTTTAATGAATGTTTCAGCAATTATGTTAGTCCAATGCTTTTCCTACAGGGATCTTCACTACCATACTGCAAACCCCTAGTAATTTTGTGCAAAAATGCTAAGCAGTGCAACTGCAGTACAGAAGGGTAGAGGAAAGCCCCTTGCTTTCAAGAGGATTATAAATTCAGGTCTGCAGTAATTTTGCCATACTTGATGCTAATAGCTGTGGTGTCCCCAGGTCATTTCCCTAACTATTTGCAACAACATGAACTTTACCAGCCCATGCCTATGATCACACGTAACATCCCTACTGTGCACAGTGTAACTAATTGCTTATACGCTAAAGTAACAAATAAAACAGCTTCTTTGCCTTTGTATTTCATCACTCCCCTCACCTTAATTTTACTCCTCAGCTGAAAGTGAGGAAGAACGTCTATTCAGCCAGTTCTCTCCTGGCCACTGGTAAGCTTTTGTAGGCTGCAGTTCACTGATGACCTTTCTTTAATTACTGAATTACAGTAAGGGATGTGTATTCAATGGCAAACTGCATTACACTATTAGGGTCATGTTTGGTCACAAAAAAAATCCCTATCCTATCTATCAAGAGGTCAAAAGATAACCTAATTAAACTGTTTGCTAACTGCATAACTCACTATTTGCATGTAGGAATTGTGTGTGCACAAGGTTTGAAGGGGACTTCTCCATACTATGTGGTGTTACCAGAACTTAAATAATAGCATTACTTTTACTGGGTTACTTGAGACTTGCAGTCATACCCTATGCAACAACTATCCTGCATTTTCAGAATCAAAAAGAAGTGTTAGTGCTAACTTAGCTTTTTTTTTTTTTTTTTTTTTTTTTTAAACAANTTACTCTACTCTGCAAGACAGCATCCTCTGTAATAAGCACCCTGCTGCTGCAAACAGATGAGGTTCTGAAAGTGCCAGGAAATACAGAGGACAACGTTTTATCATTCTCAAACTTAAAAGGGTTTGTTTTTCTTCCTCCACCCACACCACTGAGAAGGACAAGGCCCGTTTTTGTAAATAAAAACAAGAGACACCACAAACAGTCTAGACCTAAGCAGCAGGCTCATTTATACATTTGTACAACACCAAGTAACAGGAAACCTGAACAAAATTCTACGAACGTCAGGCCACAGTGGAGAGACTCCAAAGCCATTTGCTAACCTAGACTGAGCCACAGGCATTCTGAGGAAAACCAAGTCATCATACACAAAAAAACACTGAGCACTAATACTCTACCACCCACAAGCTTAAATTACTGGTAGCCAATTCAAATGGCAAAAAAAATACTTTCGTTTGTGGACAGCTGCTGAACCTTTTTATCAGAGACTTCCCAGAAACAAGAGCAGCAGCTAAGGCCTCACTATCTGCTGAAATCTCATTACTAGGAAGGAAAGTTAAATCGGAAGATTTGTTTATCTCTCTATTGATTTATGTATATAAAAAGAATTATTCCAGCTGAGGTTCCCAAGAAACTGCTGACTATGTAATGAGAATTGCTGGCATAACTAATGTAAACTAGGCTGAAATTTAGTCTATCATCTCACTGCAACCATGCTGGTAACTACCATCCATTCATACTCCCTGGATATATGGACTGTGATCCCAAGAAACAAAAGCAACAAGGGAGGTCAGACAAAGGGTTTCGTTTCAAACCTGTTTTAGCATTAAGATGCAGAGAGCAGGACAGACTCCAGCACAGAGAACACGCTAGAGGAGCAGCACAGTAATTACAGACTACCAAGGAGTCACCCGGGAGATCAGCGAAGGCTGTTATAAGCGTTGTAAAGCACTGACTATTTACACCAGCCTCATCTTTATTAAAGTGATAACGCTTAGAGCTGATAATGTGTGTGTAAGGAAGATGGTCACTTGGGACTGAGAATACTAAGTGACAGAGAGTGCACTGTATCCCTTAGAGAACTGTTCTCTGCTTCCCCAAAAGGGACAGTTGCTTTTTTCCCCCCCAGGAACTCGATAAAAGAGCATTTTGGAATTCATTTGGAGGACTTGGGCACCAGCAGGCACCTCAAGATGTGGACTTGCCGGGATGCAGACCAACCATCCTACTTACCAACACAGGACGCTGGCCGGCCGCTCCAAACTTTGTTGTCCATGCACGTTACTATACGGTCGCCTTTCAGCTGGTATCCTGGTGAACAGTAGTACTCGCACCTCGAGCCAAAGTAGGCACCATCTAAACACTTGAAGCCCCCGTTGGTTGGCATGGACAGGGTGGGGCAGCGCTTCTCTGGAATAGAAAACAAAGAGTTCTGGAAGCCTGTTATCCCCCTTTAGAGTAATGTGAATGTGGGGTATTACACAGAAATAAAGACGCAGCTAGCAAACGACAAGGGGGAGGAAGTCACGTTCCACATGAGGCTTTTCACACTGTTCTTATTAGCTATGTTTCCAATTTAACTTTACACACACAATGGCCTAATGCAATATTTATATGAGAAAAAGATGACAAGTACCTATTCCTCTCTTTTTAGAAAATGTTTCACTGCAAGAGCCCATTTAGACACCCAATACAAATTGTGCCAGCTTACAAAATCCAAAATGGGCAATATTTTAAAGCAGCTTTATGGCTCTGTCATAAAACTATTCCCACAATTCAAAATCCCACACTCATAAAACATTCCCTATCTGCCAACAGTATTTTTACCACTTGTGGTACTTATCATGCCATGTACCACTGTAAGATCCTCAGCAACAAGCCAATCTACACATCCAAGTATGTTATCAATGTTTAAAACACAAATAACAATCCGAAGATCACTGTTTCAAAGGGAGGTAGTTTATTGTCTGCTGAATCTGCGGCACAAGCCACACGCAGAGATTTCGTAGCTACTTACGTTTGCACAGCACTTTCCCAGACCAGCGTTTGCTTGACTGACAAATTAGCTGCTGAGGGCCATGCAGTTCGTAGCCTTTCTGACAGCGAATATCACATCTTGTCCCCAATACATTCTTGTAATATTCCCCTTGAGGTGTCCTGCAGTTTGCATAACCATGTTTCACCTTAATGGGGGAGCACCACGGCGTTTCTAGCACAGAGAACAAAAAACCACACATAGTACTTTGCAAAATGTAAAAGGTCAGACACAAACATAAAATCACTTTCTTTATTCAAGGTCACAGAGAAGAAATGGAAAAAAAGTCTTATTTAAAAAGCCACCAAAGTGGAGAAGTAACAGTGCAGCAAGGTGCACTAAGTCTCATACATCAGAAGGTCAGCCCTTCAAAGACTGGCAGCTCTTTTTTATTACAAATATTAGAGACTGTAGCCATTAGATGGGGGGGTGGGCTATATTTTTTTTTGTCCATGGAATAAGTGTGCCACCATGTGGACAGTTTGATGACAACCGGACCTTTTTCCCCCTTTTGCTTTTAAATGGATACATCTAACTTCTCTTTGGTAACAAAAGTTTGCATTAGGAACACCTTTGGTCTAGCTGTAGTTGTAATCTTTGCAACATTTAGTGCTCTCACTGCCTATTTTTTTTAATAAAAAAATTTTAATTAAAAAATCTTCCATAATGAATTGTGCAGTAAAAGACATTGCCTTGGCTGAACTCTGATAGTTCAAGCTCTCCCACAGTTAGAAAGGATGTGACTTACATAAATCTTATTGCCAATATGTCAAGCCTATCTGTACACATCCTCCACGTGTCAGAATATCCATTCAGGATTTAAGTACAGCTCCAGTTTTCTGAAGTTACTTTCCAAGTTAGCACCCAGGATTAAGGCTGAACTGGAACTTGTGAAGCGTGCAAGAACAGCAGCTCCCTCGCTGTTCTCAGCAGTTCTGCGGTGCCACACTGAAACATTCAAATACTCTTTATATCGCCAACAAAATAGCTGCCTACCAGCAAATGGGCACAATACCATTGTCATGATTAAATTGGAAGGCAACTGTCCAATCCAACACACTAAGTGAAGAGGTTTCAAGAAAGATCTGCCATTGTTCCTCTCTTTTTGGTAGTCATCTCTAGCTTCCAAGTGCAACATGCATTCAGGCACAATGCACATATTTGACAGCACAAACCCCTGCACTTCCTACTGTCGAACCCTTCAGAGGGTGTTGATGTTCATTCATGACCGTACTATATAGCACAGACTCAGAAAAGGGAACTCAAGCTGCAGAAATTTAAATCCAGTTCTGAATCTTCTCAAAGATCTGGACTTCACGTGTTGTACTCTTCACCTCAAAAGATGGGTGGAGGACTACCTTTCCCTAATATCATGGAAATGTAGCCTGAAGTACGAGAAGCACCTTCTAGTTGCTCATGGATGCAGTACAGTGACATGGATGGATCTGCCAAGTCAGAGGAAAGCTGGAATTTGGCTGGGACTTCATGGCTAATGCTCCTACCAAACTTATGGGAAAAAGGGAAACACACGTACATAAAACTGAACCTTTAATAACTGGTCAGGGCTACACTTCAAAATACTCAGGATATAGGTACCATCTTCTTGTGAGGATTTAACATCATGTGATACTGATGGGTGCAGCATCAAAGAGAGACTTCCCCTTCCCAGCCAAAGCTTCAAAATCTTTGTTTAGCTTTGACAACAGGGTTCACCAAGAAAGCCGTGCTTTTTCTGCAGTGGGCAGCTCCTCAGTAGGATTTTCCGACACAAGGAGTGACTAAGCCTGCCCCTTCTCAGCTCCAAGATTTGAAAAGGACATACCAAGAGGGAGGGAGGGAGCGAGGGAGGGAGCGAGGGATTGCAAGGCAAAAAGAGAAAGATGACAGGTCCTGAAATCCTGTGTGACAATGTGTGACATGCAGGAGGTACATGACAACACTTTTGAAGTCTGCAAGAAAGACGGAAAAAAAAAAAACAAACAAGACACAAAGAGTTTTAGCCTTCATCCTTACAGAGTCACAGGAGACATTTAAAAATAATTTCTAGACCATCTTTGGCAGATGTTCACTTCTAGCTCTTAATTCCTATAGTTACTATGTACATTTTCCTACATGATTTGGATCAGCTCCACACATAAATAAAAATCAATAGAGCCTGTTATATTTCTCATACACAGAATATTTATATTCAGTGTACAACGTCTCTAGGACACTTTCCCAAAGGAAACTACATTTTGCACCTACATTTTGCTGTTCTGGTGCTGAATCAACACAAATAGCACCTGAGGACTAATATCAGAGACTAATTGTCAAGCTTTTGACTAGACCAAGAGCACGTTCCTCTAGACTAGTCTGTTTCTGAAGCAGTCATATTGTACGGTGACATGCTTAGTTTTGTATTTCACCAATACATGTGAAAACCCTTTACAAAGATATGTAAGTGGCATTATTCCCAGTGTCACCAAATATGCAGTAACTGAGGCACAGGAAATGAGCAGACCAGTCTGAGGAGACCAGTCTAACAGCACACAGCAGGTTAAGGGCAGAGTGCAGTTCAGCTTTTTGGCTCAGCCACACAACCATCCCATCTTTGTTTTTTCCACAAGTACTGAATGTCAAATACATCCTCTACTATTTACCTTACAATTACGAAAAAGTAGTTTGGTGGAGAGTGGTTTTGGGGTTTGGGTTTTTTTTTCTCCCCTGAACTATTTCCTGTCCTTCACCCTAATCTATATCCCATAGTTACCAAAAGACATTAAAAAACCCCCATCAACTTACTTAGGCCACTTTGCTGAGGGGCTGTATCACAGCAGGCTCACATTTTTCATGCTTGCTACAAACCAAATTAAAGCTCGAGAGCAGGTGAGGAGCGTGAGCTAACAAGAACAGAAGTCAGCCAGCTACTGCTGGTAATGAGTGATGACAGCACCCATCTCTGCAGCCTCCTTAGCTGCCTACCCCACTGCCACTGGTGCAGTCTCAAGTATCACCTCCAGCCACTCTCTGGGAGAAGCCACACATGTTGGATTCACAGAGGCAGCCTCTGTCTCATTCACCTGCTGGAGAAATCCTCCTCCTGAGCTAACAACAGCTTTTCTGTCATCTCCCCTTCAGCAGTCTCATCCCAAAATATTTCCAACTTTTCTGTCCCACTTGTTCTTCTCATGGCCCAAGACCCTAAACTTCATTTTTTAATTAAAAAAAAAAAAAAAAAGCTTTTCCCACTTCCTGTACGATCTCCTTAACTAAGGAGGAGGCCTCAGTTTTTCTGCAGAAGGGTTTAAACCTGAAGTTACTAGGAGAACACTGACTGAAGGGGCACAACAGGGGGGTGAAGACTCAGGCTGGGCTTTTACCCCAGCCACCTAGGTAATCCTTCAGCAAATCAGTTCAAGGTATTTATGCTTCAGGTTTTCCACACAGATAAGGTGCAAATGCACACGGCTGATTTCCTTTGTAAAGGGTGTTAAGACAAATACACTTTGCAACATGATCAAGAGGCTAATTGGAAAAAAAAAAAGGCAAAGCAGCTGTTTCAGGTATTGCAAATTGCCTGAGATTTTCTGCAAATTTTTGTGGCTTTACAAACACACTTGCCTTGAGTAAACAGCTGCATATATATTTTAAAAAAAAGGCAGCTAACAAATGCAGTTTAATGCACAAACAGAATTCTGAAAAAGAAAAGGCCCTTCCTGTAGTGTCCTTGCAGCTACGCTGGTCTACAGAGAGAAACAAAGCAAGGTTCCTAGGGAGGGGTAATACATCTTTTACTGGCCCAAATGATACTATCAGAAAGAAAAACAAAAACAGACATGCTTTTGGATACAGATAACTTGGAAGAGCTTAGGAGGAACATCTGTTTGATCCAAAACATTATTATGCTTACTCTAGAACTGAATGTGACTAGAAGAAAGTGGGTGAGGTACAGTTTGTAAGGGGGCAAATATCTGGGTTTAGACCACCTGATATCACCCCCTCCCCCCCCAGCTAACTTGAAAAGCTTATGTGCCTGAAAGCACATCAAACAACACAACAAAGTTTTAGATCAAAGTTTGTTTATTTTTAAGTGAAGGCACATATTGGTTTTCAAAGGCTAAGCAGCTACATGGAGTAGTTATGGAATATTAGGGCTGGATGGGGCCCCGAGAGGTCACACAAGCTGTTCCCTGCCTCAAGACAAGATCAGCTGTGTTCCTGAAGGCTTTGGGAGTAAGAAAAGCTACAGGTTTCCCAGGCGCCTGTTCTGGAGCTTCACCATCTGTACTGGGCTGTGTTCACCTAACTGAAATTTGAGTTTTTAGGAACCAGGACCTATGTAGTGTTTTTCTGTTTCACAGAAAGTTTTCACCGTTCCTCAGCGATACAATAGCCTGCATTATCACTTAGTAGTAAAACATTTCAGAGACTCAACCCTGTGTTTGAAACCACTGGAAGAGAGGCAGCAAGCAGAAATGGTTGAAGCCACAATGCTGCCTCTACAGCTAGGGCTACCATTTGATCATTACAGTATTTGAGAAAACATATTAGGAATGAGGATCATCAGAGCAGTGGCACTAGAGCTGTGATGAACACAGGAACGGTTGTATTTGAAAAACCCTTCCTTATCAAATATGATCAGACAGCCATGCTAAGTGGCAGGAAGGAAAGCATTTTCTAGAGCATCGCTTCCCTCAACCCCTCAGTCCTGTTTCAACACCAGCCTCAGCTGAGCATTTCCTTCACAAGCAGCATGCAAAGTGACCGGCTGTACTGTTGCTTGCTGGTACACCAGTCAACAGAGCTGAAGGTTCCCAGGGAGAAAGGCAAAAACTCTTTAAAAATGCTGTGGGCACAGAAAGTCTCAGTGATGTTTCTCTGGAAAGCTGAGCAAGTTGAAAAACATCCAGATAGAGACAAAAGGGTTCGGTAGGAGGTCGATTCCTCCCCGCAATAAAGTGCAATGTTTTGTTTGCAGATGCCGAAGAGGACAAATTTGTGTGCTCGCTTGCACTGTTTAGTGAGTATGTGTGCAAAGAAAAAACAACGCTGCTGACGTACGTTAACATCAGTTAAGAAAATTCATTTAGTTATTTGTTACTGGGAAGCTTTATTTGCTGAGCAATGGGCCATACCCAAAATGCTGGACCGCACATATAAGGAGAAGCTCTGAACATAGCTACTCAGCCCATTTTTCTTTGCTTTGTCTTTCTCCACCCCCTTCCCCTAATACCAACTTAAATAAGTATGCTAATGAAGAGTGAGCCTTTTCTACTCCAACGCTTTATACTCTTAGATGCACATTGTCTGATCTTCAACATTTGGCAGTAGCGCTTCCAAACTCAGGGCAGTTTTTAATATCTGCGTGAATGAGTCATTATGTTTCGCTTACCCTGGTGACATTTTGGCTGACATGAGTATAATCCATTTTGGATCACCATATAAAAGGAATTTATACAGAATCCACATTTTAACTACTTGCCTGCCCTGGCATGAATTGGCACTGATTTATCTTCATGATCTCTGGAATTCTTTTTCTATGTGTCTGCAAAGGGTTACATGTTAAAAGGCAAAGAAAAATGAGTTTACCTAAATAAAGCTTTAGAGAAATATTTTTGCACGTGTTTAAAAGCAAAATTTCATACTGAAGTATTTTACTGGGAGGAACATAAGACAGCAACATAGCCAAGCATCTGTGCTTTCCTCTTTGTTGTTCATAAATGTCTGAATTACTTTATGACTTACCTCTTATAAGGCCCATTGATTCTTTGCAGAGAATCAATAACGTACAAGCCACCAATGCCCAGCATTTTCAAGTAATCAAAATGATTACATTACAATTCTAGCATGTCCACGGATTAGTTTACTAAAAAGAAACACAGCTACCATTTAAAGTGACAAATTAAACGCTAGGTTTCTTTACTGTCTAGGTTTCTGAGGGATTTTGGCAGAGGCGAGGGGTATTGAGACAGAAGCAGACTTTTTAAGAAAATAGACATAATAAATGGAAGATTTACTGGTAGTGGCAAAAAACTTCTCAATCTTGCTCAATGGCAAAATCTTCTAGAATAGGGAAGAAAACCTGAATTTGCTTTATAAGCACGCCAGTCCATTCACTCATTCATCTAGCTACATAATTTGGTTTTGGAATGTACACGTTCATTTGTTAAACACACTTCACTTGGCATTTCAGGTAGCAGGTTAACCTGAAATGCATTTCCCCTTATGGGGAAAAAAAGAAGTCATGAAAATCAAGTTCTCTTGCATGTACTTCTATACATTACCATCAGTAGGCCCAGGTTTTGAGTCAGCTTATCATTGATGGTTTTGTTAGGATGTATGAAGAAGAAAGAGAAGCTATTCCTAGATTTTCATGATTTAACAACCTGATCTTCCAAGAGCAAAGGCAATGCAAAAGTTACTTACTCAGGTGCATAAAAGAATGGTGATCAGTACTTGGTCTAATTTCCATTGTTAAAAAAAGTAGAAATTAAATCTTGATCTTAAAATCCATGAGAAAAACCATGGAGCTGGATCACCAAGATTTTATAATCCATGAAAAGAAAAGGAACGAAGCTTTCTCTCAGCAATCAGCTGATCCTCTTTAGCACATAAGCAAAGCATTCACCTTTATATCTATTGCGTGCATACACATCTTCATCATCTTCAAGGGGTGAATATCCCGATCCTACAATACAAAATAGAGAAAAAAAACTGCAGCAAGAAAGGAAATTTAAATTAATAATAAAAGAAAGCTTTGCAAAAAGACATGCAAGATTAGGATGCAATAATCTACGCAATGCCATCAGCACGGCCTTCTCTGAAGCTCAGATTCATAGCAGACCCAGTTTATAGTGAATTTGGAAGGGGCAAATTGATTTGGTAATCAACCGAAACAGTAAATAGCTCTCACTGCGCCTAGAGCAATGCTGTGCAATGCCATGTTGCACGTTGTCAAGTCACAGCTCCTCTGTTACAGAAAGCTCACCTACCATGAAGTTGATCTATTGAGCAGAGAGAACAGAGGAGGTACAGGTGAAGGGGCACATCAAAGGTTTCACTATAAAGTGGTTCCATAGTGTCAGTGGCTGTTAACAGCCATCAGGCCAAACAGCAGAAGTAAAATGTGCATAACTCAAGAACAACCCTCTTGTAAAACCTGTACGATCTTCATACCAAGAATAAAACAATGAGGTACATTACCTGCAAACACAAGTTACACTCAAATTGAAAACACAGTTTGGTATCAAGCAGTCTTTTGGGGTTGTTCAAAATAAAGAGATAGTATAGTTCTGCACTTTTAAAAACGTGTGCAACAGTTAAAACAGAAACCATTTGGAGCAGCACCATTCAAGTAATTCATCAATAAAACATGGCAGTCAGCAAGAAAGCCTTCAAAATATCCTTAAGCGACATTTATTTAAAATCAGCAGCTTCAGAGCATGAAGTCTGGTCTAAAATCTAGATAAGTCTTCTCCAAGAAGAAGGGCTCATACAAATTTCCCCTCTGAGATATCTTTCTAAAAACCTTGCATGCAATAGGCAGGTACTAAGGAGGCTCAGCACTATGCTGCAGGAGCTTCTCACACATGGTACCTCAAATTACAGCTATGTGGATATTTCATCACCAGACCACGGTCTGTACAAGCTGCTGCTTAAAGTTAGGCTAAATTAAATAATGCAGGCACTTCAATAAGCTACTAATTTCATGTGCAAAGCACACAAATTTTCTGCAGAAATCAAACCCAAGAGATGTTAATGGCTAGGATGATTTAGCGTAAGGATAAAAGAACTACCAAAACAACAGTTGTGCCCCCAAAATTACTGTCGGCATCTGTCAACAGATTCCACTTCTTATAAAAAACAAAATAAACTGCCCAGAAACCAGCAAAACTTTACTCCTTGCTCTACCAGCCTCAGGAAAACCCAGGAGAGAAACCCAGCCCATGTATCTGCAGCTGCTCCACGGGAGTTGCTTTAGCGCATAGGGTCCGTCTACAGAAGGGCAGTGCCCTCCACAGCATCAGCCGCAGCACTGCTTGCAAGGGTTTGGACCGCCTGAAGAAGATTCTTTGCATCTCCCATGACCCTTCTCGCTGTGTTACTTGCACATCAGGCACTAGTGCCCAGGACCCGTGACCAGCCCGCAGCACTCAGCAGCGCCTTCTGGGAACCACAGGGAAGCGGGAGATGCGTGCGCTCCACGTCAGACCAAAATCTTGCACCAATACTGCAGCTGTGCAAACCATTTAGGCTCCTGCATGTGAAAAATCAGAGGAGTCGTGTTCACATGTACCATAAAAGTAGCAAAAACCCACAATTCACCTTGGGCCCGATTCAAAGCTTGCTGTTTGTTATCACCAGAGTCCTTCCACTAATTTTCAGAAGGCTTTGAGCTGGGACCTTATGAAGTGAACTTCCAAACAGCTTCTCCCCTGAAATCGAGGGCTTTATATAGCGCAGGCTTCCTATCACTTGGGAGCCATTTCTCCGTGTTTTTTTATTTTCGTTGTTGTGGTTGAATTTTTGATGCCTGAACACTGACATCTGAAAAACTTCTCAACATAAAAATGTTAAACTTTGTTGCACTTGAAGTCTGACTGTATAACATAAAGAGCAAGCTGTGATGCCCCAGGGCTTTGTGGAGACCTTGATATGTAAATTAACACTTCTCTAAGCATCAATTATTCTGTCAGAAATTGGGATACTCTTGGCTAATTACTCAGTTCAAGGGTTATAAAACTGTTACGTCAGTGTTTTCATTCTTAACTGTCCAAGTTTTACTGTGCAGTGACTTTAGTATTTAAATATCAGTAAGCATTAGAGCTATGTGAACTCTTAGGTATTTACCTTTCCTTAGAAGAGAAATAATTAAATGCTTTTGAAAGTCTTCTAGCAAAAATTGGCCTTACAGAGTTATTCACTGCTCTTGCCCTGAAACGAGGCTTGGTTCATGGAGTTTGACATCTCTCAATTCCAGCTCATTTTCTAGCTTGAAATGAGAAGCAATTTGGGTTTGTTTCCTAACAAGCAATGGTTCGTTACTGTTAATAACCACAACAGGCCTGGCTTGAGGAATCATGGGACAGCTCATCTTTGTTCTATGCTGGGAGGGTCTCACTCCCACTCTTCCACAGCCTCTTCTCACAGAGTGCCCAATGGCCGATGCCGGGCCTCAGCGGGGCCAGTGGAGCCTGGGCAAGCTGGGGGCACCAAGGGCAGTTTCGGCATCACCCACCAGCCCGGGGCCATGCCATGGAGAACCGACCTAATCCAGAGGGCTGTCCCTGAAGGGCTGGGCTGGCTCTGGGCAGACGTTATCTACACCACCACGCTATTGCCCCAGGGCATTGCAGCACCACTCACACAGAGGTGCTGGATTTTCTCCTATGTCCACGTGCCCTTCTTCACATACGCCTGGACCTAGTACTCTCCCGCACCTCTCCCCACATTCACCCACGTTGCACTGACAGACCTGTCCTTACCGTGGCAGGTGCGTACAGCTACATTAGGCAGCAGCCCGCCAGCAAAGCTGTTCTGCTTCAGCAGATGGCTTCTGCCCCGGCGGCCATGAGGCCTGACCTGGAACCTCATTCCCCACTGGTGCCACCTCATGAGTGATCCTGAGAAAATTGCCATTTCATCTTCATTTTCTCAGCCACAAAGGTTTTTCTGCTTCACATAAGTTCAAAATTAACTACCAAGCCATGTAAGGACAAAGCATTGTTCTGCATTCAAAGTGCTAAAATTATCACAGTACAAAAAATGGGTATTTGAGGAAGAACGACACGAACAACAAGCTGCTTTACAGCTGTCCCACATCATGGTTCATGTCACAGCAGGTTCCTGCAAAAACTGGCTGTGGGTTTTGTTCTGGCAGATGACAGCCGAAACCCATGAAATACCACTTTCATTTTAAGATAAATCTGTTAAGAGATCTATGGACTTAGATGATTCTGTTTATATTAGGATAAAAGATTTCTTCATTCACAAAATAATCACTACATTTTTATAACCGGGCATGCATAGGAAAGCTTTCTCTTTACGTATGCTTTATTAGGGCATAGAGTTTTAATGAAATGACACGCAACCTAGTAGAAAACACGTAGCAGTGTCTGTCTCAAGAACCCAGTAGTCTGTGCCAAATGAATAAATCCAATGATATGACTGCCGGACAGGGCAGGAGGAGCTATGACAGTAAGCTGGTAAGCCTGCTGACAAAGTAAAAATCCTCATACAAGAATAATTCATTATTAAGAGAACACATTTACTTTTAGTGTTCAAACTGGCAAGCTAATGGAACACTCGGACACGTAACAGTTACCCATTCACGCAAAACCTGAATCAGACCATTTCAGGATCAGTTTTGCCCGTGTTTTATGGCTGCCAAATCCACTCCAAGTGTCCCAATGCCAGCCTTCAAGGCTCTGCTTCACCAATTCTCATTCAGCAAAGCACTTAAGTATCTCCTGAAGTGGTCTCACCAGCCTCTAAGTAGACCACTTGTTTAACCCTAAACCCACTCAAAATTGATTACAGATGTTTACGTTCAACATCTAGCATCTGATGAAGCACTCCACTGCTTTAGTACCACAATCTACACTCAGTGAAGGCAGCTATTCTCAGTTTCCCCCGCTGGCTCCGCTTCCACACTTACAGCCCAGCATTTGCTCTCCTGGCCGGGGGCCTTGGTCTGCTGAAAAAGAAAGGGAGGGAAGCGGAGCATATAGCTGCATTCATGAATTAGCACAGATTACGACACATTCACATATGCACACAATATAAAATACATAAATTAAATACACACAGCCAAACGTGTGTTGAGCAAGGTACTTCCTATATTTCTAGGATCTCATCGTCCTCCCCTTTGCCTGTTTGTTAATAAGTCTGCAAAAGCTTTGCGAGGAGAGTACTTCGATTGCTACACAAGAGCGACAATTTGTCAGTGTTTGCTGAGCCAAAGAAGGAAGACAAATGCTATCAGATTGCAGAGGAAGTTTTAAAAGGACTTCTGCTGTCCCTCAGTTTTGCTCAAAACCTGACTTTCTTAAGTACATTACCCCTTTGTGTACTGCAGATCCCTGAGCAGATAAAAAGACACTATTCCAGACAAGAAGATCCCAAACTTCACTACACTTGTCCAGCACACTAATTCAGGCCATGACAGGTAAAACCTCTCTAACGGGTAGGTAACCTCCACAATAAAACATTTCAGATATTACATGGTATTAACCTTTAACTGGAAAACAATCTTTCCATTCTGCCTGACAGTCTCAAAGGTCTCCAGAACTGGAAGAGCTATCAATGATTGCTTAACCATCTTGATCCTACAAACAACTTTGCACCTTCTCCAACCTGAAACCAGGCATATTCTCACTGGATCATTTAATTCTGACAAGCAGCAGCAAGGCAAGGTTTAAAATAAAATTGCACAAAAGAAAAATCAATAAAGTTTGGGGTTTTTTTAAAAAAAAAAAGTTAAAAGGAAAAACAAAGCACCAGTAAGCAAGAAACAACATTAAAGCCTGCAACCACATATAAATCTTAGCGGAGTTATTCAGTGTAAGATCTTCGCCAGAGTTGCTGGGATTACCCGCACGGGCAAACGGTACGAGGACTCTGGTGCTCCACTGTTTGATGGCACTGGTTATGTGAGTGAGTGCACATCGGCAAATTTAGGGTCACGCACACAGGACTCCTCTCCCCATTGCAAAGGTTCACCCGTGCAAGTCTGCTGGCAGAATCAGAGCACAAGAACACAATGCCAAGGAAGGCACTGTATATGCAGGTGTGTACATGAACAACATTTAACATGCTACTGGGCTGGGCTATAAATCCTTTATAATTGAGAAAAATAAGGAATGTGGGCTACAAGAGGCGGAACAGCTATGCAAACTCATTTTTCCCCCTGACTGACATAGGAATTTCTTAACTCTTTTTGGGTTGGATCAACTGAAAATAAACTATAGACAACAACAGTATAGTTCATGAAACCAATCGGAAACCTTTTACAGTTTACTGCCCTGAGACGGGACAAGTTCAGGCACTTAAGTACAAGAGACTACAGCACTTAGCCTGCAATAAGAGCTTTTTTTCTGAACAGCAGCACTCTCCTCCCTAGTTTAGCACCAGGCAGACTGAAAAGTTTCATATCTACTGTACTTCCAGTCCTGCAGAACACATTAATAAAAGCTCAGATTTTTTAGGCAATACTATTTTGTCAGTTTACACCACTGAGTTTCTTAATCCTTTTTTTCTTTCTCATGCTCTTTTGCTCAGGGTTTATAAGGATTACCTACAATTGAGGTACATACTGTAAAAATCAGCAGCAAAAGTCAATGTTCCAGTTTATGCTCTACTGAAGCTTGAAGTCTTAAATATAGCACCAATTTACTTAAATACGTATTTCAGAAAAGATCACTGCATTTCCAATTTTTTTAACATTGCTGGGAAATGGAGAACAGAAAAAAACAACCCTAAAAATACAGTGATAATTTCCAATTTCAGCTGCATAGCAAATTTCATAGAATAATTAAAAGGAAAACAAAGTGGAGAAAAAAACCAACCAACCAAAAAACTGTTGTAATGACACTGTGTGTTGCACACAGGGAAACAATGTGAGTTAAATGAGCTTAGATGGCATCTTCTCTGGTCTGCAGGCACTGGCTACTCTTGATAGTGGGAGGAAAGGAAAGGCTCATTTGACATGCAATTTATCCTTCAAAACAGAGGAGAGCACTTGGGAATTCCTTCCATATTCAAACAGCTGATCAGTTTAAGAATGTGTAAGAAGAGGATGACCCACCAGTAAGTCTGTAACATCTGGATTTAGTTCCTCCAGTGTTTTGCCTCGGAGTTTTACATTCCACAGTACCTGAAGCCACATCAAATATATGAATTAAAAAAGCCTTAGCTTTACATGCAGCAGACTGTAGAGCTGCTTGTAGTACGGCAGGGCTAGGTCACACTAAGACCTCAGAAGTCTGGAAGATGTGCACGAGGAGGCAGAAAAGGCACCAAAAATGGTCACGACTTTCACATTAGACAGCTTTATTTTGTGTGTAAAAATACTTGCACTCATTTTATGATTGTAGTAAAAATGGAAAGCCAGGTTTTTCATCTCATTCTTTACTGGTTGAACATTACGCCCCAGTTCTGCAAAGCTCATGCTTAAATGCCATTGGCTTTGGTGGGATTTCAGTATTTGTTTAAAAGCTGCTTGCACACTCAGGTGTTTTGTTGCAGCTGGTNCAGCAAAATAAATTAATAAATAGCCAGAGATACTGATTTACCTTGAACCTTCCTACAGGTGGATTGAGATAGAAACGCAACTGTATTAATGAACATGTTTAAATGTAGAGAATCTAATGGCAACTGCTCATATTAAGCAGTCTTCAACATGCATAGCAACTCAAAAGATATCATCTGCCCTCCTCTTTCCGCAAAGGATGTTCCCACTGGCCACACCACTTTTCAGTCTCCTGCTTGACTCAGGCGGTAGTCCCAACTGTCTTTGCAATGCACAGGAAAGCAACTTAAAAGCACAGAAACCCAACAATCTTGTATTCAGCAACAGTTGTACTGAACTGAGAAGCAGAGGATATCAAGACAGTCATGGCATGTTCCTGAATCCAAACGCAGCTCACTCATCCAGACCAAGTTAATAATCCTATGTGCAGTTTAGTAGCCCAGACGATTAACTTCGAGAGATGTCTAGGAATTTCCCTGCCTGTATTTATGGAAAGACACATGTGGATAGCACAGATTTGAGCTTCCATGCGTGCCCACAAGCCCCACCCCACTGTTGTGCTTCTACTCCTTGCAGGTGTAAGGCCTTTCAGGCACAGAAAGTAATCTCATAGCAAGAAGATCCCCTCAGGGCTATACGCAGATTAATTCACTGTGTCTCAGTATTGATTAAGATTCAAACACCATGTTTTAAAGCACAGGTTTTAACTTGCTTCAAGAGAGATGCCTCATAAAAGATTCCATCAAAGTACAGTTCTTCCGTCGTCGTCATAATCAAAGCACAATTGAAATGCAGAACAGAAAGCTTCAGAATTAGCAAGTTCAAAAGAGGTCAGAGATGTCTGAAGTTTGCATGCCTGCCATTGCTTACGCTTTGTGGAATAAAACCACCCAACTAGACAGAAATCATGGATCTGCTTAGGAAAATGCAGGCACGGGTTCTTTTCCCAAAAGATAAGCTCTTCCCTCCTCCCTTGCCATCTGTGACCCAATGCACCTATGAAGAAACTTTGCAGCTGACACCAAGCTATGAAGGTGTTTCAAAATAGATTAATTACACATGTTGAGAAACCTATGGCTTTACATAGAAGTCAGCTAACAAAATGAAATGAGTTTTATGTGCTGGCAAATACTGCGTGGCAAAGAAAACACTACTACTGACATAAGGTCTCTCATTCATTTCAATGAGATCACATACCCAGCAGTAGGCACGCCATGCCCATGCAGTTTACTCTCACAAAAATCAGCAGTGGGATAGAAATGGCACGGGCACAGAAGTTAGCGTTAGTCCAGAAAAGCTCTGTAAAGTACAATTCTGTCTCAGACACAGCAAATCCATAGCAGAACACTTTCCACCACTGATTTGGTTTTGGGGGAATTTTTTTTTCCTCTCCAGACTGGCAATAAAAGTGGAAGTTGTTCAAGTGGCTCTGACTCAACCCAGGCAGAAGTCCTGTAACACAGCAGCAGTCAAGGGAAAAGCTGGCAGACTTAATGAGAGGCTACGCCTTCGCCAACACATGTGTACAGTCCTTAGTGCAGTCATAGGCTGCTCCCAGATATCCTTCTCCATTGCAAATGCATTTGCTTCTACTATAGTTGTGTGTTTAGTGTTAGGATAAGCAGTGTATTCAAATATAGCTTGCAGTATACACACATAAAATGACCAAAGGCCTTGGGTAATTGATTTTGTGGTTTGTTTTTTTTTTAAAATACTATACACCTGGAGCAGTAAAAAACTAACATACTTCATGAAAATTGTGTCCTTATATTCAATGAAAACAAATGAGGCATTTTCAGAATCCTAATTCTGGAAATTCTGGTTTGCTCTGGATGCTCTTGTGACATTTTGAGTGCTTCAATGAGAAGCGAGTATTTAATCAGATTTTTCTTAAAATACGATTTCAGAGTTTTAAAATATATATACATTTACATAGCTGGTTTTCAACAGAAAATTCATTTAAAGAAAATCTAGACGAAAAGGTGAAACGTAAGGATGAAAGGTCTGTTATTGAAATAAAGTGGTTTTTTAAAAAAAAAAAACAAACAAACAAAAACAACAAAAAGAGCTCAACAGGCTATTAAAGATATACTTGGGAGCTGACATTGGTATGTCTTCCAGAGAAATATCAGTTATCTCCTGTGTTGTTTGTTATATCCCACATAGGCCACGTTCCCTTGATTGCTGAACAGCACATCCCACAAGGTGCCACAATGATTCATCAAGTAGATGGGCTATGGGGGTCAAGCTGGGAGCTTGGCTCAAAGGGAAAAATCTGAACATTACGTACATGAACAATGCTCTCACGAAATGCTGATTTTCAGCATGGCCATCGAGCATTTTTTTTGTTTGGACTCATTGCCAAATCAAACATTTAAATAACTAGGTGCAAGAAAGAAGGAGTTCGTTTCCATGATTTTTTAAGCTGGCAAGAGAAGGCCCAAGAGCATCTGCCCTCCCTTTTAAAGGGCTCCATCTGATAAGGATCTTGCAAATAAACTGAAATCCAGCAAAACAAAATAAACCCTGCCAAAAGACAGGCGAACAGAAGTAGTCCCCCGAATATTTGGAATGGCAGCTTGTTATGCCAGGAGACCAACAGGGAGGAGGTTGGAGAAAAATGTTTCCTTTGTTCAGGCCATGAGGAACTCAAAGTTTGATTTTTGCTTAAGGAACTTTTCAATAAATAGTGTTAAAAAAACTAATGGCAGCATCTCTCTTCATGATCAGGAACAGTCACAGCACCACAGACTGTTACCAATGAAAGGACGAAAGCCATCATGAACACTAAAATGTAAATCAATTCAGCTGAACAAAATGTACATTCTTTAATCGATAGCTTTAAGGAGCATAAACACACTGCATTACATCTACGTAAAACCCAGCTATCATAGCTTCACACTGCATAATAATATATTTGCTATTCTGAGCACATACGTGGTCTAAGCCAGAGGTTAAGCATATCAGGAAAGCAAAGTGTTCATTATTTACAGCAGCTATGGGGTTGTGCATGGAAAATATAGACAGCTCTTGGTAAGAAGAATTTGCACTCTGTGCCTGACAAACTATGGAAGGCTCTGCAAAGGCTATCCACAGGTTGCCCATGGTCTGGACATCTGTAAACGTTACTGGTTTCTTTGCTGCTCTCACACAGCATCATCCACCAGTAATACTTGTCTACCGCTAAACCCGGACTCTGTCCCATCCTGGCAGACACCAGCTCATCTCAATTATTCACAGCTTTGTCATGGCTCAAATGGACCACAAGAGCCTAATCTACCTAAGCACAAAGTTCTGGGCAATTCCAGCTATTTTATAACCCTGCAGCACATCTCCACCTGCCCTCTGTTTTCTAGGCTGGCTTTTCACAGCACTTCTACTGCTCACATATGTTTGGCTCTTTTCTCCACAGTGGTTTAGCAGCCTGAGCTGAGAATTGCCCACCTGCATCTTGCTAGCAACCTCTACTCTTCTGCCAGGGCTTTGGAGACTGCGTGGCCCCCAAGGGACACACGTGACCAGTGCCCAGAGGCATTCTGTTTTCAAAGCTGCTCTGCTGATGGATCTTACTTATCCACATCCTAAAAATCTAACTGACGTGTGAATTTGGGAGTCATGAGGAAATGATAGGCTGGCAGTAACCTTGAGCGCTTTCATCTCACTGAAAGAAAGCAACATAGGTCTGTTGCCAGCATCGTTCAGCTGCGCATACCTGGTCTCATCAGTTTCCCAAGAGCTGGGATGGCTGAAGCCCTCCAGGAAACCAGATAAGCTGTGTACAGGTGAAGTCAACAGCCACCCTCACTCAACAGACACACCAACTAGTCTTGCCTCCAGGCTACCTGAAAGGGTGAAAGACTACCTCAGGCACTGGGATGAAACCCTGTTCAGATCGACATGCTTTGATGCCACAGTGGTTTCTGTCCCTGATGGCAGGGCACACCTCCACCAGGACAGCAGATCCTGAGGACCAGTCCCTGCCTGTGGCACAAACTCTTCTGACACAAAGGGCTGTCACAGGCCATTGCTACCTTCTATGCTAAGCAGAAGCAACTGCAGTTCTTTTGAGACTTTTCTCATGAAATTTATAAACCTGAGTTTATAACAAATCAAGCCTGAATTACACATCAAGCCCTACACAAACAAAATGTTCAGCGGCTTCTTCAGTGGGAAAAGGGTGAAAGGACAGGGTACATTGCAGGCAGGCACACCATTAGATGCACTAGAAGGCTTCAAGATGGAAAGCAAACTGGGACTCTGAAGAGGAAAACAAATGCTCCCACATATAGATAAGACTTATCTTTTAAGATCCAGAGAAATAATTCCTGTGAACATACTTCAATATGCTTTTTTCCCCTTATATTAAGATATTATAGGGTCTTTAATGTAGGCCTACATTTTAGGAACAGATTAAAAAGGCAGAAAAACAGGAGGCCACCTATAAAAGGCAAATAAGGGACTGAAAAGAGGTATTACTACTGGTAACTAAAACCAGGTAGAACTACTAGTAACTGGTTAATTAAGCAAAGAACATTTAAGCTAAAAGTCTCCTTAACGACAAGTTCCAGTGGACTTTTGAGATAACTTTCCAAAGGAAGAAACTGAAAACTAATCCTGATCCTGATCTATTCTGAATTGGTGACAGATGGAAGATTTTTTTTTTTTTTTTTTAAATGCAGACAGTGGAAACTGGCACATCTCAGTATCTAACTTTTAATACTACAGCACCAGATACACTGCTTTCCTCTTTTCTCTTTATCCTTGAGTCACGTGTTATTTCTGAAGCTCTGCCATTTTAAAAATATTTTTCAGATTTTACAAAAAGACTATAAGAAAAGCTCCCTCGGACAAAAGTCTCAGCTTTAAGTATCAGACACTACAACACTTGAAAACTAGCATCAGGAGCTACCTGTAATCCATAGGAAACTCTCTAACAAGATACGAGAAAACAGGAGAAAGGGAATAGAAAAATGTAAAGTTACTGACTGTGATCTCCTCTTGCTCTTTAGTAAGTGGAGTCACATCGTGTCAGAAGTGATGCAGAACTACTGTAAACCCTATCCTGGCAATGAGCTCCCTTGAGAACTTCTCCCTGAGGACTCCTCCCCTCCACAACTTCTCCTTACCTTCTCTGCTTAAGTCACCACTTTAAAAAAAAAAAAAAAAAGTATCTTCTGTTATGGCTCATTATCTTCAACTGGCTCAAGCAGGTCTTCTCCCCACGTTAGCTTCAACTTGTCAGCTTGTGTTTTCTCACTAGTTATCTTCTTATGAATAAATACGACTGCAGTCCCTTTAAGTCCCACTTCCATGTGAGAGGCTTCCTTTTAGAGAAACTAGAAGCATGAACGTTGGCTTACAAAGTCCCTGACTAGAAAATTTGTTATTTTATCCATGACACCTGCAAACAGACAAAAGCATTAAGGGCTGTTGGTATTAATACTGGTGACCCCTCTTAGAAGAAAAATACAGTTTTCTAAGACTCCAGGACTACTCATGCTTTTCTAGTGCTTTGCAAGGGTAGCACAAAAGAGAAAAAGCAGGCATCCCACTAGGGAGGAAGAGCTGAAGGAACAATTCAGTGCCATGTAAGGCCGTCAGCAGGTCAAAAACTGAGCAAAGAATACTGAGCAAAGAAAAAGATATGCAGAGGAACTTAAAATTTAATAGCAAACTAATCAACTGAAGGAAGAAGTGCTGTCAAGACTCAGTTAAAATAAATTTAATTTATTTATGAAGACTAGTATTAAAAACAGCCTCAAAGCAAACAGTATTTAATATGGAGCTCACAGCCAAAAGCACAGAAGTTGTATAAACCAACTGAAGAGAACTGGCTTGCTCATTTTGTTTAAAATAATAACTGCTAATCATATCCTAAGGCAGACTCTTTGTAGTTCTTTGCTACAGCCAGCATAAAATAACGCTGATTAGATTTTAAAGGAACATTTGAGATACTCCCTCCAAACCCTTGCTCATTTTTCATTAATATTCATGTCGGTGGCCACTCCCAATCAAAAGGATATTCTCCCAGTTCTCACTTCCACCGAAAACAAGAGTTTAAACAAGTTTCTTTCCGAGAGAGTGGTTACCAAGGTCATTTGTAAGGATATTCGCTTAGATGCCCCAGTTTCACTAATGATACATGCATACCACACAAGTCACAAGAGTATTAAAAAAAATACTGTATTGATGGCTTTTGATACAATAGACTTTGACCTTTTGGTGATTCTTTTAAATTATATCTGCTGAAATTACATGATTTGTGGGAAGCATTATCTTTATATTAAAAAATACATACACAGTCATACTGCCAAAGACAATGCTCAGAAACTTCAAATGCCCCAAACTAGAAAGTAAATAAAAATAAATCAACATAAAATTAAATTTTGTCAGTCTGTGGAACCCTCAGTGCTAGTTTAAGGCAAAGAGAAACCTGACAATACCAATATAACAACTTAAACAAAATTAATGACCCCAATGCACCGAAGCCACGTTTCCAGAATTACACCCTACCCCAGGTGTAATTTCCCTTCAGGAGAGGGAAAAGGGTGGTGAAAATCCACTGCCACTACCAGAAACAGCAGAGGTGACTGGAGCACCTGAAGTAGAACCCTAAAAGAAACCTTTCTGGAGAGAAGAGAAACGTGTATGTGGCCAACCTGTAGGTTTTTTAAAAAAGTATGAGCTTGAAGACAAAAGGGAAACACGATTTTTCCCAGTCCTTGCAGTAAATCCTGAGGGCTTCTCCTTCTCCCTTGGTAACCCGGTCCCAGCTTCAGCAGAGCTCCCCACGCCACTCAGCCAGGCAGCTAAGCGGCCCGGGGAACCAGAAACCAGAAGCGCACCCCCGGCTAGTGCAGGGCAACGGAGATGGTGACCATACGTGCCTACCTCTCTCCTCTTCCTGCTTGCATCACACCACTACCAAGTATCCAGTAGCGCCCCTCTTCCTTCTCCCCATCCCTCCCATCCTACAAGGCCAAGAGCAGATATGGAGAGGCTGTGCCAGCACCATGGTCCCCAGCAAAAAGGATGATGCCCCATCCCCTGCAGCTCCTGGAAACACCTCCTGCAGCTGCCACGCCATCGACAGCGGCCAGTCCAGCCCCAGCCTCCTGACATCAGGACAGAGTGTCCTTGGAAGCAACAGGGTTAAGCAGGAAAATACAAAGTCGCTACGTTACCTCAGGATGTCCGTGCTCTGGGTCCCTTTCGGTAAGGGGAGTCTGATGCCCAGCACTGACGAACATCTGGCAGGAGTGACCAGCTCCAGCTAGCAAGCTGGCAGACAGCTTCAAATTACCGAGGTCAGGGTTCACTTAATATATTAGGATATAATCCTTTAATAGCCAGTTCTATGAATTTTAGTTGTCAACAAAGGCAGTTTAGTACTGAAAAATTGCTCAAGTTTCATAAATATCCTGAAGACGGTAGCTAGATGCTCTCAGAAAGAACAAGACAAACTCATAGCAGAACAGGCATTTTTAAATAACACATTTACGGGTACGTTTGCATTCTTGTCACACCAAGTTTCTTCTGAGTGTCAAAATACACTATTCAAAGAAACGGGGGACATACAGCAAAGATCAATTGTTTTGTCTTATAAAGACAGGATAGGGATGCCATCATACTTCTGTTTCCTCCTCACAGAAGCATCAAAGTCTGAAAAACTGACCCATGAGATTTCAGGGCTTGCCATTAAAGGCTGACTGACAACCTGCAAGTTTGTCATACAGACTGGAGATTGGATGTAAAAAGGGAGCACGTCAAACACACTCGAGGGAAAAAAAAAAAAGTGATCCACACAAAAAGTACTAAGCTAGTAATAATTCCCACAGAAAAATGAAACCATTTCCTAAATCATTACTAAGAATTAATACACTGTAAATAACGTGGAATTTAACCCAAAATCCAGCTGGAGGTCAAACACGTGAGACGCATCACTCCCCGTAATGCTCACACCAGCTCCAACCCTGCCAGCCCCTCGGGGCCACTGGCTTGGCCTCGGAGCCACCCTGTCCCTGCAGCAGTCGGGAGTCAGTCCCCATCCCACCTCTGCTCGCTGCCTCCAGGCACAGTGGGATGGGGCTGCTTGGGGAGGTCCCTGTCCCGCTGCCAGCCCTCATGGTGCCAAAACAGCCCTAACCCTGAATTCTTCTATGTAGAAATGAGAAATTTGAAAGTCCACCCCCCCCTTTTTTTTTTTTAATAATTGAAAAATATTGACTCTGCAGTTCTTGATGCCTCTCAACCAAACATGATGTTTCACAGAAAAAAAAATATTTTCAGCTCGGGAGCCTGCACAGCTTCTGGAAAAAGCCTTAATGATTTGGACCACCCAGACAAAAAAATAAAATCAAGTGCCCAGGTTCCTTGATTTAGTGCTCTGGCCTTCCATTTGCTAATCTAACCCCGTGTTATTAAAAATGGTGAAAGTTTCCACATGGATTTCCACTGCAGACAGACCAAATAATAACCAATGGGCCCATCCAGTTGCCTATCTACAAACGTGCTTTTGAGTTCTGTTGATTCCTTTTCATGATTTAAAATTTCCCTTCTTTCCTATGAAATTTTACTATGATATGCAAAATTGGAAACACACTGTACAATCAGTTCTGCAGTGTGGTGTGTCTTGTGTGCAAAAGACAATCAGCATTACTCCCCCGCTGTTTATATATAATCCTGTACCGGCCTTTTTACATCAAAGAAAACAGGACCTTACATTTATCATGAACTCCTAGCAAAAGGCAAGAGGTTACACAACCTGTACACGGCAGCTCATCCAGTCATCTGCTTCTCTCCGCTCTGCCCCTCTGCAGCGGACAGGCTCTTCGGCATTTCTTATTTGCAAAGGCACCAGTTCAACAGCCGCCTGAGACAAGTCAACATTTGCCAGTAAGAAATCAGGCCAAGGGCAACCTCCAACAAGATTTGACAATAAGTTCCCTGGTTCAAACTCCCTCATCCAGCCCACTCTGAGAACAGAAATCGTTTTCTGGGAAAAAGCAGCTATATCACAGGTCGTTTCAACCATCCCTCAACGACCTGCCACCTCGGCAAGAAGCTGTTAGCAGGACCGGTCCATCAGCCAGCTCCCTGATGTAAATCATGCTCCAGCCTTCAAAAATTTTCGGGAGCTTGTTATGGGCTGGAGCACTCTCATCGCAGGCAGCCGAGAACTAAAAGCCCAAAAGAGATGCAATCCTGTATGAACTTTTAAGCTGCTGTGTATCATGCAGCCTGCCAAGCCTTCCTCCTCCCCTGCTCACACACACACACAGTCTCACTGCGATGGCAGGGATTCCTCACAGTTCCTTCCACAGTGGAAACTAGAAGTGACTAAGAATTAAATAGGACGGTTTTTAAAAGAACTGTTTGAGCAAATATAATCCAAAACATAAATTGCTGCATCAGCTCTCACAAGGGCTTAGGAGGAGGTTGATGAGAAGAGCCTGCAGTTTGTTGAACAGTACGGGTGCACGGGGCTTTCCAGTTGAAGTTTATTTAAATAGTGCAATAACTAATCTATGCAGCCACAAGGTCTTATTTATGTCTTCCCTTTACACACTTCTATTGCCATTTGTCACTCCCACTTACCACAGCATCTTCAAGAAAGACGGAGAACATTTTAGAGGGCATGGCTTCCTGTGAACTGGAACCCTGAGAACCATCAGGCTCTACACCACAAAAAACATTAGTAATACATGAATTTATTCTCATGTGTCACGTACTACAATACAAATTTTTTCTGTTCCCCACCCTGCCTTCTCATTGTCTTTGTGCAATAAAGAATAGCTTTGTTAAAGGCAGAAGAGTAAAGAGAGACCAGGGTTGTGCTTTAGAGACAACATTCACCCACTGCAAATAAATCAAACCCCATTTTCATTGTGAGGGGCTTACAAATAGGGAAATATTTTATAACTCAAATGGAGGACTTCTTTTCAATTCCTTTGTACTGATCTGTTTTGGCAAACTGGTTTACTCTTCCAACAGGGAAATCAGCTATAAATCAATCATATTATCTTTCTGATGAGTTACAAGTTGTCTTTTATTGCACACACAGTATATGTGTTCTTTAATGTACGATATAGCTAAAATGTCTGAGTCATTTTACAAGTATGCCACATATTAAAGATGTCCCTACAAACTGGCAGACAAAAATATTGCAAAAGGATGATTTTGGATAAGAATAAAACGAAAGAACTTCCAGGGCTGCAGTGTACATCCTGCACTGTTAGTGGTATCTAGGAGGTCTGAAATGCCTTGGAGCCATGTAAGGATACAGTTCAATATTCTTGGTTTTGACATTCAGTTGGACAGAGGCACAGAATCCCCAATTGGAAGCACTTCTCTTAAACAGAGCAAAAAAACAATTCAGGTGCTCATATTTTCCAAAAAAATTACAAGTTGTCAGCCAGTTAACCACGGCAAGCGTCTAGTGTGCTGGTGGAAAGGCCAAAAGGTATCGGTGATACCAACAGCACTGCTGGCATTTATACAAAAGTTGCCTTCCCTTATTACAGAACTACTCAGGATTTGATGCATTTGACTGGAAATTTCCTTAAACTCAAAAGTCAAAGCAAGTTTACAGTTACAGTTATCTCCCATTTCTCCCAGACACGTATTTCCTATCTCATTACAATGAATGCCAAGTACCAATGAGAAACTCAAAATGTGGTTCTTGACACACACCAAAATGGAAACACAGCCAGAAGCCGTAACTGAAGCAGTAATGAGGGCAATGGAAAGACTAGCCAGAAGAGCGCACAGGTATGCCCAGAACCACAACCAGGCACAGGTCACCCCTTTTCAGCTTTAAAGAGACCCAACAGCAACCTCTAGCAGTTCCATAACTAAACACACCCACACAGTTTTCCTTAATATGATGCACTGTACATGCTATAGCAATACTACTACTTGCTCCTTACATGAATGTTTTCAGCCAAAGCTCTCCAGACAAACCACTTCATAAAGGGGATGCAGCCACAGGCTAACCAGCTGCCTTAACGTCACAAAAAGAAATCAGTGGTACAAAGTTGAAGCAAACTGCCTGTCAGATGCCTTCACAAAAAACCACCTTCAGCAAGTCAGCCCTTTTTTCTTCACTACAGTAATAAGAAAGATCCCCCTTCCAGCATCGACTAGCCTTCTGGGACACTCACATCCATTCCTCTCCCAGAAAAGTAAAGTATGGGAAAGACCTTTTCATTATTTGTTGGGTAGTTTTTTTTATTTAAACATTTCACTGCCACTGTAACTCAGTGCCAGGCGTATTGTTTCTGGTATCTGCCTCTGGGCAGCTTAGAACAGTGAATGTCTGCAAGCCAACATGTTTTTAATCTTCAAGAATCGCTGGATAGAGGCATGTTAATTTTGGCCTGTTTTACTTACGACTGACACAGTATAAATAGAGAGCCACAATGGATGGACTCAAGACAGGCAGATTCAAATCAAGTAATTATTTTTAAGTGCGTTGCCCTAAAGTTGACAACTCTAAAGAAAAGGGTAATTGGCATAGACTTATAACTTAACTCTGAGGCAGGAGTTGGAAGCAGCGTCTCCCCACATCTGGCCAGTCAGCGTCAGGAAACCCGACGAAAGACCTCTGAAGGACACCAGGACAGACCACAGACCCTAGCAGGTTAAAACTCTCACGGTACAGCCTAAAAGGAGACAGACTTTGCTAAGTGACTCATGTTGCCAGCCCACACTGGTTAAGTGTAGGCTTTGGGTAAGCCATGCAGCATGACAAGGCACTGCTGGAGAAGCCTGAATACATGACTACTTTCAAACTGCAATGCTATTCTTAGTGGATATATGTACAGCACGTCTAAATCCAGTACCCTAAACGGCAATGGCATTTCCTGAAAAGAACAAGAAGGGGCTGAGAAGTAGGGAAGAGTAAAATCAGATGTCCTCAATCACGTTGCTCAAATCATAAGAAAACCTGTCTATTCAGAGTTGTGACAAATTTTAAGTTTTACAGGACTGGAAAAAAGGGTTTCCTTCCCTAACAACACCACAGCAATTTCAGAATCTTCAAAACAAACTTTCCTTATAACACAAACTTCTAAATCATCCAAATTGCATATGTGGAGTATTCTCACACATGTATATTTTTACCCACTGCAAGATCTGGAGCAAAAGATAGCAGTATCATAAAATGTATTGTTATGTATTTTCCTGCGAAGCTGCAGAAGTTTCTTCTGTGCCTCCCTGAAGGACACAGCTGCATGTCACAATTCAAAGACTACACAAATCAAATCAAAGACATATATACACATATGTAGATATTTACTCACCAGTTTCAAACTAATGAATGCAATCAAGAATCTTTATGATATGTGTCTTGCATGTTTTGGTGGAGGGGGGGTGTCCCCCTTGAAAATAGCTCATAATGACCTGTCTCACAAGAGCAACCCAGAACATGCATCATTTCAAGCATTCTCATTTCTTTCTGAGCTCTATGCACTGAGCAAAACTTGGTCTCAGAGTAGCTAACCTAAACCCCACTGATGTCATCTGTCCTCAGATGATGACACAGTTTCATCGAGTAAGCAAAAAGCGTGAACTTATACACACTGTATCTGCTCACACGGCAAAAACCTTTGCCAAAAATGCCCAACTGCCCCCAGCTTGAGTTGCAGAGGCTGGCAGAGGCTCAGCGCTCCAGCATGGCTGGGGGTGTTTCCCTCTCCCAGGCTGTAATTTTCCCTGCACACTGCCGGGAGGGGACAGCAGCTCTCCCAGCTGCTGAGCCAACATTCAACAGCTGAAACCAGGGTGGTAAAGACCCAGAAGGCCAGCTGAAAGAGACAGCACTATCCAAAGCAAGCACTGGGGGTGGGACCCATTTTATTATTTCACACCAAATAGCACGAGAGGGTAAAGGAAGACACCCTAGATAAATTTAGGTGACCCATGTCCCGATCTGGCCTCGCCAGCAGGCTTCCCTCTCCCCAGAGGTCTGCAGCAACTCGCTGCGAGATCACACACGAAGCCACCATGTTACCCACACGTGGGGGCAGTCGAGAAAGCTGGGCAGCCCGCCTTGAAGTCAAGAACTAAGTTAAAAAAAGCAAGCAGGAGAGTAGAAAGAGAGTTGAAAACTGCCACCCTGGTGAGAGAAGAGGGGATGTTTCCAGCAATGCAAAACAGGAACGAGAGTAGGTTTGGGAGAAAGCCATTTTGGAAATATCTCCCGTACTGCAGACATGCCCAGGAACCCTGGCCTGGGCCCCGACCTGGGCCCTACTGCATTAGCACCTGAACAAACAGGGATCAAGGCGAGCGATCCTGCCCAAGGTCTTACATGCCAGGAGTCTGGCAGCAGGGATGGGTAGGAGGAAGCCCAGGACAGCCAGAGAGAGAACAAGGAGTCTGCCCTGATGGGCAAAAAAAGGCCACAGTTGTCTCATGTTTCCTGGAAAGCACAACTCCCAAAAGTAACCAAAAAAAGAGATGCTGTTGAGGAGGATACGAAGGAACACGAAGTAGCTGCTTTTGCAAGGCAGCATCTGCTAAGTGCTAGAGAAGAAAGCACAAAAATAGCACTAAAAATAAAAATCAGGAGTTGGTGATGAAGGCCGGCCAGACAAACCAGGCAACCGCAGCACAGCCAGTCCAGTAACTTCTGTTTAGGAAACAAGCAAAAACCCATGAGCAACACTTTCTCCTCAAGTAAGCCTTTTAGCAGAAAAGTTTCATTTTAACAGTAGTCCAGCACCAAGGTATTTTGACAGACTCACTTGGGCATGCTGGCAGCGGGCTCTTAACATGCTCCCATGCTAAACGCATTCTCCCTCCATCTTCACAGAACTGAAGAGGGGGATGTAAATTTTAGACATTTCTCTCAGGGAAAATCCCTGCAGCTGCCAAGAAACAGTAGTTAAAGATAATGGTGGGTGGGGGAAGGATTTCTTATCATCCTGATGTCGCACTAGACAGAGCTTTACTCTCCATGTAACCACTTCTTGCACATTTCTGTGTGTTATGTACATGGCAAAGACACCATTTACGTCCTCAAGCACAACAAAATCTTGTCAAGATTGTTCAGGCAAACCAAAGAGAGATATTGGCAAAGCTGAGCTTCCCATATGTATTAACTTGGGGAAACTGAATTTATTTCCATGGGTCTCTCAAGAAATATAAAAATCCTTTCTCTCTTCATGTAAAGATATGCCAAATGACAAGTTGAAGTGCTTTCAAACTCTGGCAGAGCTCTTAAGTGGCTATTTCAAGTTACAGGAAAGATCAGAATCGTTAAAAGTTAAAACCTATAATTTGGAGCTACTTTCAAGGTACTGCAGCATAAATTTTCAGTTTGAACCACCTTAGCAGTGCCCTTTAAATACAATCAATAGTTAGAAACAATGGCAGAGAAGTGCCGGCCAGCCAGCCATGTCCTGTATACTGAGCTGTTCATTTACTGCAGTAAAAAAATTTAAGTGAATGCCTTGTGAAATGGACGATCCCCAGCACACCGTAATTTTTAACATATCTTGAAACAGCAAATTAAAAAAAAAAAAAACATCAAGCACCCAAGAAACACAGCCACTTCAGAAGCAGAAAAATTAGCCAAGTATTTAGAGGAACATGTAATTTGTTACCCCAGTTGGGGAAAAAACATTTGTACTTAGGAGTCACTGAAGAGCTCAAAGATCGTATATCCCTCTTTAGTCCTTAGGGAAAAGGTTTTAAGCTTGTTTTAACTTCCAAAAGGTGCATCTCTAAAATGTTCCTGAAGAGCAAACAGACTTTTCTCTGAGCGGTGCCATCAGAGAGATTTCATCAGTGCCATTGTGGGCTTTGAACGGAACAACGTAAAAAGACCATGGGCATCCTTTCAAGATTTGAAACTACAGTTACATGTAATACAGCAACTGCTTCAAATGCTTTTAAGTATATTAAGAATTTTAAGCTTTCAGGTATTTTTCAGTTGCCTTCCTTATGCCAAGGAGATAGTTAATTCAATGACATTTTCACAGGCAGAATACTGTCTTGATTTTTACTGCCTACAATCAAATATTGATCACAGAACTCTGTTTATGGCATGTAAGTTATTTCTATTTAGTGTGCTGTTCACCACAGTCTTTGGGTTATGGAGCACAAATGTTCTACACTAAAAACTTCAGTGTTACCAAATTATGAATTCAAGAGCTGATTAGACTATTTCTGATGTTTAGATAACAATCTACTACTGAAAATAAGCATTTTGTATGAATCCAAAATAGATCGTTTTGCTTTGTCTACAAAATAGTCTAGTGCCAACTTCCTGGTAACAGTTCACTAAAGTCTGTGCATGTATAATCTGTATCCAAGAGGGCCACATACACATGTATCCTATGGACATTTTTTGAAGCAGTCTATTCTAGTTTACTTAATGGCATTCAGTATCTAATGTGCACAGTTACCATTAAAGAAGATATCTCTTTACAGTTTCACTAGATTTCATATTGAGAATAAGGATTTGAAAGAATATCACATTTTCTCTACTAAAAAACAAACAAAAGAAATGGAACATGAAACCTTAACTTTATATTAGAGTTTACAAACACAGCTGCTGATGATTTAAGCTCTTTGGAGCCTTTGACACTAAGCATAAGAGGAAAATTGGACTTTCAAATGAGTGAAAGCTGAAACAAGCATGCTATTGTGCAGCCAACTTGAAGATTACATGCAAAAATTAGATCTTTGAGATTGGAGAAGTTATATTTGGCCTTTTAGGAAGAAAGAGAAGGACAGGATATTAGCATCCTCTGCAAACTAATTGAAGACTAACATTCACATGAACCGCAAAGCAAAGCATTCAGTCATCTTCCTAAGAAAATAAAGAGAGTTTGGCAGTACAATAGTCCTCAGAGAAATGCCAGGACAGAAACTTCTGTTGTCTTTGTTGATTTAGCAATTGATGTGTCCAATACCTTAGCGTTTCATAAAGAAAGAGCATAAACGTTGTGTTCCAGCATCTTTCGTGTTGGAAAGAAGCCACTTGAAGCACGCCAACAAAAATAAGAAAAGCTAACTTCAACTCACAAATACCATCATTATGCCATTTTATGCCCCTCCATGGCCAGAACTATGTCTTAAGCAGGAATAGCTCCTGGATACAAAAAATGGGTATCACCAACAAACAGAGAGCTGCACGCACAGCTGTGAACTGTATTAGACACCTTTCTCACCTGTTCGTTGCCTCTCTTCACTGTCAACCCAGGGTAATGCACCTCAATTTGAAGCAATACCCACTTACTTCGAAGGTTCTGTTCTGACCACAGATTTTCATTGACTACACCTGTTAAACCACCACCACATGCCAGTTTGCACTAGCTTTGCTTGCCATGTCCGCCAAGTCAGCGATGTCTACTCTGACAAGATGCAGCTGCTTCACAAGACCAGGCAGACCTACATGCCGATTTCCTTTTGTCATGGAAATGGACCTAAATTTGAGCTTATTTCAAATTTTCCTAAAACAAATGCAAATAATTAGAAGTGAAATAGCATAAGCATATTTTTTTTTAATTACTAGAAGAGTAGGAACCCAGCCACATTCACCCTTTCATTTTTCACACTGAAAACTGAGATTAGCTTTCTGCATGTTCAGTCACATATGGGCAACAAAAACTGGTGAAAGACTTGTAAGTGCCAAGGTCCTGGAGCCAAAGCTGGTAGATCAGACATTCACTCGCCGTCGTCCCCCCCCTCTTCACAATTAAGGAGAACACAGAGTCTCTCATCCACTTAGGCAACTTTGAGTGGGTGTCTTCTCCTTTCTCAGTCCTCTCTAAGTTTACCAGGATAACGACATGGAGATGCAAATGCGATGCCCCCTGTGAAAACGCGACGTGCTACCACCAACCTGCACTCCGCATGTTTAAACCCAGAACAGAGAAAAGTTTTAATCGCCCCTAATAACCCGGGACTCCAAACGGAGCATGAGGCTTCATTTGCGCTGACGGCCGTCCCGGGACGAGCCGAGCGAAGGNGTCCCCACTCACCCCCGCGCCGCCCCCGGCTGCTGCCCCGCCGCGGGGGGCTTCCCAGCCCCCGCCGCCCCCTTCCCCTCCTTCTTCCCTTCCCTTCCCTACCCTCGTACGCCAGGCTGGGGCAGGCGCCCAGGGCGAGCAGCGCGGCGAGGCGCAGCCAGCGGCTCCCCATGCTGCGCGGCGGCGGCGGCCCTTCCCGGCTGAGGGCTGCGCGGCAAAGGGGCAGGCGGAGGAGGAGGAGGAGGGGGACGGAGACATTCTCCGAGCGGGCTCCCGGGCGCCGCCGGAGACTCCTCCTCCTCCTCCCGCCGCCACCGGGGCAGGCCGCCCGCCCCGCTCCGCCCCGCCTCGCCTCCCACCGGGACCGGCGGCGGCAGCGGTCGGGAAGGGGCTTGGGCATTTGGGGGGGACGCGCTGCCCCCCCATCCGCCGGGACTCCGGCGTCGGGTTGCCCCCCGAGGGGCTCCTCCCGCCCGGGGGCGGTGGCACGGCTCCCTCCGACGTGGCCTCCAGCAATCGCCCGGCAGTGCCCTGGCCCGGCGAGAGATGCGGGGTCCCTCGCCCTGGTGCGTGGCCTGGGGTCCCCCGCCCGGTGCTGTGTGCCCTGCCCTGCAGCGCCGTCCCGACCTCAACCAGGGCACCGAGCTGGCCGGGACAGCGTCGCCTGCGAGGCTGGGAGGGAGCCAGCCCCGGCTGCACCCTCTTGCCTTTGCTGGCGTTGGGGCTCCGCTTGAGCCAGGGCGTGATGGGGAGGAAGAGCCGCGCTCCCTCTGGTCCCTGCTCTGGCAATGTGGGACCACGCAGGGAGAGCACGGCGCTGCCGCCTCCCATCCCATCCAGGGTGGCAGTGGCTGCCGGCGCAGGCCTGGGGAGTTTTGCGGGCAGCAGTGCAGGGAAACGGGCTGCACTTTTCAAGATGAACTGCTCCGGTTGCTCAGCAGTTTGCAGATGGCCAGCCTTAAATGTTCAAAAATCATGAGTCAGATCCTGAAGTCATGAGATTAAGAAAAAAAGTTGAAGACTTCGCATTTCCCATTAACTTTTTGAGCTGCTAGGGTGTTGTGGGGTCACATTTTCAGGCTTTCTTCCATAACCACAAAAACTAGAGGCTTTTTTTTTCTGCCTTCCAGATGACAGCAAATTGCCCAATCACTCCTAGCCTACGGAAGCAAGGGCTTCAGGCAGAGCAACAGATGTTCCAATACTTTTGATTTAAATCTGAGATCTGTCGACCCTGCAGCTTGACTACAGCTAGACTTCTATATTAATTAATTTTTTTTTTTTTTTACTTTCCACCATTAAGGGTAGCATCTAATGTGCACTGTAAACTGGTGAAGGTGCAGGGTAGCACTGGCCCTGGCTAGTGTGCTGCCTGTAAAGAGTTTGCGTGCTGGGGCATTAAGGGGGAGAGATCCCAAGGGAGTTCCCAGGGTCCCACCTGCATGCTGCAGTATTTGCAATGAAGCACAGACAAATAGGGAAATACTGTCTAGCAAGTAATGGAATATTTCTTTAAAAATAAGACACACCAATTTTCAGAGAAAGGATAGTCATCTCGAGGGGAGATGTTAGTTTGGAAACTAAGGAAGAAGAGGCACTAGTTCTGCCTACCTTTGAGGCTGGCTACACCAAAGTGGCCTGAGAAAGAAATGGGATCTTGCTGGTAATTAGAATAAAAAGCTGGGTGGGCACTATGACCGGGTGACCCGACTAGTGGATGAGGGAAAGGCTGTGGATGTTATCTACCTGGACTTTAGTAAAGCCTTTGACACTGTCTCCCACAGCATTCTCCTAGAGAAGCTGGTGGCTCATGGCTTAGACAGGTGTACTCTTCGCTGGGTAAAAAACTGGCTGGATGGCCGAGCCCAGAGAGTTGTGGTGAATGGAGTTAAATCCAGCTGGTGACTGGTCACAAGTGGTGTTCCCCAGTTTTGCGGCCAGTTCTGTTTAATATTTTTATCAATGATCTGGATGAGGGGATTGAGTGCACCCTCAGTAAGTGTGCAGATGACACCAAATTGGGTGGGAGTGTTGATCTGCTCGAGGGAAGGAAGGCTCTACAGAGGGATCTGAACAGGCTGGATCGATGGGCTGAGGTCAGTTGTGGGAGGTTCAACAAGGCCAAGTGCCGGGTCCTGCACTTGGGTCACAACAACCCCATGCAACACTACAGGCTTGGGGAAGAGTGGCTGGAAAGCTGCCCGGCGGAAAAGGACCTGGGGGTGCTNGCCTGGAGAAGAGGAGGCTGAGGGGAGACCTTATCGCTCTCTACAACTACCTGAAAGGAGGTTGTAGTGAGGTGGGTGTTGGTCTCTTCTCCCAAGTAACAAGCGATAGGATGAGAGGAAATGGCCTCAAGTTGCATCAGGGGAGGTTTAGATTGGATATTAGGAAAAATTTCTTCACTGAAAGAGTGGCCAAGCATTGGAACCAGCTGCCCAGAGAGGTGGTGGAGTCACCATCCCTGGAGGTGTTCAAAAAACGTGTAGACGTGGCACTTTGGGACATGGTATAGTAGGCATGGTGGTGTTGGATTGACAGTTGGACTAAATGATCTTAAAGGTCTTTTCCAACCTTAATGATTCTATTCTATTCTGTTCTGTTCTGTTCTGTTCTGTTCTATTCTATTCTATTCTGTTTGGGAGCTTGCTCCAAAAGGTTTTCTTCCAATCAGAGTTTTCATTTGGATCAGGAGTGCACCTGAAACATGCCCCAGGAGTGAGTGCACCTCCTGCACCCACAGGGCCAGGCTAGAGCTCCTCTTGAGTAAAATACCCGGACAGGTACGGGTAGGCACTGGCTCCTCAGCACCAACTCTTCTCCAAGCTGATCATGCTCTGCCGGGTGCAGACGCAGCTTGAGTATGCTAGGCTTTGATATTCAGTTTTGATTACTTTGTTTAAAAAAAAAAAAAAAGAGTAACAAAACCAACAGTGGTATCATCTGAGCCATTGCCTAAGGAAAGATCAGATTTCCCTGTGAGGAGAGATTAAAAAGACCAACATTACTCTGTTTGAAAGTAGAAGAATAAGGAAAAAGGAGTGCTTTAGGCTATTATTATTGGCACAGATATCATGGAAAAGATTAAACTAAAAGGTTAGAACTCTGTAATAAATCGTGATAATCTCTGTCGTTTATCGGTGCTGCAGGGCTTTGGTAAAAGCTCAGCACGCAAATGTGCTGGAGCGATAGAGGTACCTGAAGCAGATTTACTGGCTCAGGTATCCCTTGGTTTCTCTTTGTGTGTGTCCTTTTAGCCACCCTTTTCCAAATCAATGGTCTTCATTTAGACATTCTTCCTAAGAATATAAGGTCTGTACTAGTACGATAGCATTGTACAAGAAGCCGCTGCCAGCAGAAGACTATGCTGCAAGTTACAGCTCAAATTCAGATGCAAGTGCGAGCGTAACTAGCAGTGCGAATGTAGCCTTCATGGCCTGCTTGAAATTAGCCTTGTAAACATGCGAATACTGAGGTGTGCATTCATTCGGATGCGAGTTGGCTCTGGAGTTTCTCCGTGCAATGTAACCCTTATTCTACGTCTTTGTTAGAATGACAGCTATGTGAAACCACCCGAAAGACTGGGGCTTGAAAGACAAGTTCAAGGCACCTTTAAAAAACTTTTTTGAATTTGTAATACAAATTAGATTTTTGTAAAGTAATTTTCTTAAGGGACCTTTTAATAGGAAAAACCATTTGGAACTAGAAATGTATTAAACAAATGTCACATTTATTGAATTTGAAAGCATAGTCCTGGTCATTTTTTCCTCACAGTTCAGCTTTCAATTTTCATAGAAAAAAATTCCGAATATTTAAGCTTGTGGTTATTTGGAGTTCCAGGCACTACTGGCATTACACAAGACATAACCAGTGTGCTTTTCATTGAAGATTCAGAGTTTTTGACTGTTCAGAGGTAAATGAAATGTGGTCCCAGTTTAAATAAAGAAAACTTTCAAAACTGAAATTAAGCAACAGTATAGGATGAAAGTGTGTGAGAATGTCCTAGTTGAATAAACAATAAGACCCAAAGCAAAATTAAGTGCTCTTGGAGACTTAAAGATATATTCTTATTCTACCAAGGAGTTAATTTAAGCACATAATTTCTCTTTCTGCTTTTTTTAATAGCAGTTCAGAAGTATAAGTTTATTACTCTGTGCCAGAATAGCTGTAACTTAACTACAGTTACAGTGATAATAAAAATACAGCTTTTGATGGAGGGGAGAAATTCATCAAAGTACAATTTTTAATAATGTTTAACAATCTAATCATTTTTCTCCAAATAGTAAAAGAATGATAAGGAACAAAAAGTAACCCAATAACCCAGCTGCGTGTAATTAAGTTTTGGAAGCCCCAACTAAGATTCGATTAGTCATGATAAGAGGATGACAAACTGGGGGCCCAGTCCAAACTACACAGTGTTTTTAGCCTGGTGAATAGCCTTACTGAATGAGAATGCTCTAATACTTCAAGTTACTCATGTAAGTATCTGCAGAAATAGAGACAGTCTGAAAATAATAATAATGAAAAAAATGCAGTTGTTCTGTATGGTTCTTACAATTCTTGAAGTTTATGAATTACTCTCTTACACTGTTTAGTGGCAGCAACAGTTAGAAATACTTATTTATTGCTCAGTGTTTGCTGTTATCAGACCCTCCTTCCAGCTGCTTGTAACTGCCAGCTCCTAGGGCAATTTTTTCCCTCTGGATGTCAGCCTGTTGCATATGAACTTTGCTAGGACACCGGTCCCTGTTAGCATCCCACTCTGGGGCATTCTGGGTGCTTGCAGGCTGGTGGGGTGCACTTCTGTGTTGGGACGTTTCTGAAGCTCTGACAAAGAGTCCTGGAGGGGGAGACTGGAATGGAAGCAAAGATTGGGACTGACCTGCGGAGATAACGGGCAGGAAGAGAAGCTCTGCCGTAGGCACTGCTGTGGTGGGGAACTGGAGGCGCCGAGAGGAAAAAAGGCAAAAAAGAATCAGGGGAAGACATGGTCAGAAAGAGGCAGGTGGATGTGTGTCACGTAGAGCACTGTCTGGGGAATGATAGACAAAATTCCTCAGTCTTACCATGCTGCTGCTCTCAGCACGTGCCTGTGAAACCCCACTGCCAGCACATGTGCTTCAGTTCATGCAGAGTAGACGCTTCATTCAGTGCCGTTTTCAAAAGGCATCTCACTGCAGATAGCACGCCTGTCAGATAGACACTGCTCATTTTGCATTTCTAAGTGATATATTCACGTTTTCTAATAGAAAGCTGATTTTCCTAAGGTGACAGACAGACAAGGTACAAGAAGGCAGCACTGGCTAAAAATGTCAGAAGGATGCAGACCAATGGAAATTTCTTGTTCTATAAGCTTAAATAATGGAGATAATGATCAAATAGTTTCTTGTGTGAAACCACAATCTTAAGTTATACCCTAATAATTTTCTCTCCTACGTCAGACCTAAACCTTAATGGCACACTCCTTGGCAAAACCACAAAAGAATATACCGCCCCGGCTGTAGAAATAACATATTTTAGGGAAATGAGATGTTCTTCAGGGCAGCACTCTCTCTCTCTGTGTTCCATCCTTGAGCGCTTACGTGCTCCCTACATCGGTGATCTGAAGAAGTCTCCTTGGGTCTTCCCAGTTAATGGTGGCTTCATGCCCTCCCTTCCAGCAATGGCATAAAGGGGATGGCTAGACTAACTTTCCCTCAATTTCTCCACTCCCAAAAACCTTGCTATGGAAAATTTCAATGTGAAAGTTCAGGTCAGGCACATACATAGCATGTACATAGTATACATATGTATCAAGTCTTCAGGAACACCTTTTCCCCCCTTCCATCTGGCAGGGTGCATGTGTCCTACTCACAGACTGTCTTAGGCAGCCAGCAAACCAGAAATTTTGGGGGGAAGACAATATTCCATTCTTAGTTAGATACTGAATGATGCATAAATATTTTTAAGAATAGTATGTGGTGTATCAGCAGATACATGGTTTAATGTTTAATAGATCTACTGAAGAACAAAACCTCTGTATTTTTGATTTCTTTTAAAGCTGTTAACATCTCTTAAAATTGTTAATATCTCTTCAGCTTTTGATGAGTGTGATTGGAAACAGCTGTGTCTAAACTGTTTCAACATCAAATGAGAATGGTCTTGAAAATGAAAGACTTCTTTGTGTACAAATAAAAGAACAACAATTTAGTCAGATTTAGATTTTGCAATGGTTTTGTTGAGTCATTACTATCTGGTCCTGAAAAAGAGACTGGTAGTTACATAGCGTAAAGTTTGAGACCTCATCAGTATGAGATCCTGAGCAAAGCAGACCTACTACCAAAGCATAATTTCTCTAATTCTCACCACTGATAGTGGTCTCATCACACTTAACCAGGACACTATTTATGTTCTTAAAGGAATTTAGATATAACAGGGTGTGAAAATGTTGTAAGCCCCTGTGAATAGTGAATAGTATAAATACTATAGCTCTTAAAAACACTCCGAGGGAATTTAGAGATAGTTTATTTGTACTTTAACAAGATAAAATAGTCCAAGGATGCAGTAAATGGTTATCATTTTTAAACGTGCTCAATATTGGATTTTAATATTGAACTGAAATAGATTTCCTTTCTACTGCTAATTCAGATATTTTAGGTATTTTTGGAACTTTTTTTTCTTTGTTGTTAAGCATCTATGCTGGCTAGGTACATGTCATAAATCTGAGTGAAGTGTTACTCCTCCACCTGGGGGTATTAGGCATACAGAGTAGTGATGGTAGTGTCGGTAGTGGTAGTGTAACTGTGTTGCTTTAAGCCCCAGCCCTTTCTGGGTCAGCAAGGAGCCTGGCCAGCAATTTCAACACAAATTGAGTACAGAATGGGCTTCATGTGCAAGAAAGGATTTCTGATATACTAAGTAAATGTCAAAAATGCTAGATGTCAAAAGCCAGTTGTCAAAAGCTGGAGAAGTTCATGTCTTATTCATGAGTACATTTTAAGTGAACCCCTACTTAGTTTATCAATAGTAATGTACGATTAGCTTGTCTATAAATGATTATCAGGACTTACAGTGGTTTACCATTATGCTATTAATTCAATTTACTTCAACTACCCTCATGTCAACAGCATGACTTAAAATCTTCCCCAGGGACAAAGACTGGATGTAGTTTGCATATTATACAACTATTTACTGGAAGAAAAAGGAAGAAGTTGCACAAAGTTTATTTCATATATTATTATTACCTTTGGGTATATAAAACACCGTCTAAACAGCACGTTCTCTCCTTTTCTACTTCAATCATCACAAACTTGCATAGGAACGGTAGCTGCATAAATGAATCCTGTGCTTCCCAGAAATCAGTAAGCATGCATATGTAAATATACAGATGAAATGGAAATTTCAGGAGGTCAGGTATACATGTTTGATCATTCATATACATACACACATACATATATATGTCTCTATATAAGTATCTTAGTAAATGTATATATACACATATATGTATCAGCATATATATGTGTGCATGTATGTATATATGTTATATATGTATACAAGATGCACAAATAGCAGTTCTTTTTAGAGTGAACATGTATACTTAAACTTGCATTTATGTATCAGAATTTGACCACAGAACATCTATGTATACATTGAGAAATACAGAAGAGATTTTTATTTTTCCATCTTTGTATTTTTACAAATATACATACTCTCTCTAAAACTTTAAAAATACTCTATAAACATGTCAAGGTACCAGAGTACTTTAAAGCCAAAAGCGGTATGCCAGAAAACATAAAGTTTTCAGAGAATTCTGAATCAGAAAATTTGATACAGAGTGAGTCTCTTTAACTGCTTTTCAGGGGCCAGGGGAAGGAAAATGTCTGGCTCCAGAAGCTGGGTGGGATGGGACAGTTGCATCTTCGAGGAGCACAAACTCCATCTAGTGGTAGGTTCGACGGTGAAATTTTAGAAAACCAGCAATTCTAAAGCACAATCTCAGTTGTATGACAGGGCTGTGAGATCTAAAAATAAAGATTTAAGTTGATACCGTTATCTTTGGAAAAGTAAGAAAAAGCAGAGAAAAATGTACTATAAATGTTTCTACAACTTTTTGCTACTCATCCGTTGGTGAAAGCCTTTCAGTAATAAAACCCCCTTACATTTCTATCGTAAGGATTGTGAACTTGTTTAAAAAACCCTTTAAATTAATACACATGTACATGTAACTTGCTTTATTTGTTTAATATTTTTTATTACCGAGGAAGACATGTAAAAAAGACATCTGAATGGATTAATTTGCTCCTGCTTCTTCTTAAGCGAAGTGTATGGACCAGATAAACATACAAGTCCCTGAAACTGCTTTGATGTACAGCAGTTTAGAATCCATTACATAAACTTCTGCAGCAGCAGATTTAAGGGAAATTCCCACTTTAAAGTAATATTTTTCACTAAGTTAGTTCACATTTTAAAAAAAGAAATTGTCCTGATGGTAACAATTTCTGTGATTGATCTCCTCTTAAAAATAATTAAAGCTTATTTAAATTAATGAGGACACTATTTACTTTATTTTTCCTTTTCCACTTCTTTACTATTCACAACGGTATCCAAGTGGAACAGAAACCACATGTGCATTCAGGAAAACAAGAAAATATGTAAATATAATGCACATTGGCAGGAAAAAAAAAAACTCACGTAAGGTTCATTGCAGAACTCGAGAGTAGCCCAAAGAAAAATAACAGAAACAAAAGGATCTTAATTAACTCTGGCAAAGGATGACCCAAGCATCCAGGTTTTTAGTATGATCCTTACTGTAGCACCGAGGAGACCCTGCGAAAGAATCTGGGCACCTGCCATACTGACAGGGACAAAACGTTCAGCTGAATCAACTTCTACGTCAAAAACAACTCCAGACACTCCTGACTATGTGGTATAAAATTTAAGCAACTCTGAAACTAGGAAAAACTGATAATCCAAAGGCGAAACATGGCCAAAGGAATATTAAAATATGTTCATATGTCAGTGAAATTAAACAAGATTTTCCTAGGTTTTCTACAAAGATCATCTGTCCCTCGTAAAGTATTCTGAAAAGTACTCAGTTTAGAAATAATTCTTTGTATTTATGCTAGAGCTTGTGTATATTCATAAAAAACTAAGCATATTTTAGTAAGGGGCAAACACAGATCCTGGATCAGATTCATCGTGGTAAGGGTTATATTTCTTATTCACCTGGACTAAATTTTCAGAAATCAATTTTCATTTAGAGGGAATGCTGGTAATTAGAATAGTCATTTTGTCACTTCTGCTTCTTGGACTAATTAAGAAAACAAACATTCTGCTCATCCATACCAGTAAGGGGATTCATTACTCCTGCTGCTCAGTCTCCATCTGAAAAAAAGCCAGGCTGCCTGAGAAAAACATGAATATTTAGCCCATAATTATCTGTTTGCCATACCAATGTATTCCATAGTAACTCTGGTTACATTATTTTCCTGTAAGAAACGCTTCACTAGAGACTCATTAAGGTATGGATGTTCAAAGAATATACGATTAGAAGCCAACTGAACCAACAGTGAGCATGTCCAGTTTTTATTGGGCCTGGTTCTGTGAGGAGAGGGTCCCATCAGCTTACGCTGATTTCAGCAGGAGTGAAGGTGTTCGGCATCTCTCAGAAACGAAAGGTTTCTCCAAGTCCCAGTTTGGCAGGATACTTTACTTATATGCTTATACTACTCTTGGGTACTGTTTCCAGTGGAACTACTGCCATATATGAAATTAGGCACATACTTAAGTAACTTCCTCAGTAACGGCCTACATGTTAACTTGAAAGTTTTATTGCTATTTTTCTAAGTCAAAACAGAAAAAGGCATACGTATATCTAAGTCACTGAGTACCCTCTTCAAAATGTGAACTTCCATATTCTTACCTAGTTTGTTAAACCAAATAATACCTTACATCAAATATTTTAATTTTGCAAGCTTATCAAACTGAAAGTGGTACTCTGTAGACTGAAACAGAATAAAATTATTTAGCAAAAACCATGAAATGCCTGTATTCAACTTTTCACATAAAAAAATATATTTTGTTTTACAACACTAACAGTTAAGGCCACAGAACTCCAGCAAGATGCTGATAAGCGTATCAATTGCAACGATTAAAATTACCAATAAATATCAAGAAAATGGTCTGCATGTTTAAAATCACAGCAATCAAATCAATCAAAAAGGAACCATCAACATCTCTAGTGAGTCATAACTGTTTTCAAGTAAAAATTGCACTATGTGCTTTAAGACTGTCACATTCTTACATACTATAACAGTGTTAGAGTAATATACAAGTAGAAGATTTCATCCTTCTGTCCTGGTTAGTCACAGTTTCCCTGGAATTCTCCAATGTCTGATTCTGGTTTTCATCTTTACTGTCTTCACCAGATAAATCTTCCTTTTCTTTTTCTTGTTCACTCTGTAATGGCTTTCCAGATCTATCTTCCTTTCTGCTACATACATTCTTCTGGCTTGTCAGTGGCTTTCGCTTAAACAGGGAAAACTGAAGTAAAAAACAGGTAAATAATATGCCCAAAACAGTTAGCTGTGAAATTCAAGGTTAAAAAAAACACAAAGCCTTTTGTATATACCAAGTTCAATTTAGGTCACAAATTTCTCCTTAGTAAAATAAATCATTTTTCAAAAGAAAATGACTATTTAAAAAATGTTAATGAAAAACATTCTGCTGCAATATTTGAAATGTGTCAAAATAGCACAAATGAATCAGAGAAGTTAAAATTACTGCATTTTGTCAAATTACACTGTACAGTTTGGGCAAAATACTGCAAGTGGTGCAAAATTATCTGTGTTTCTTTGAGGCAAGGTCCAAAAATAGAGGCTCAGATCTGCAAAGCTCCAGAGCAGTAAATGCTTAATATGCTTCATTGTAAACATGTGTGTAGTCCCATTAAAGTTAATAACAATGTGGTTTTATGTCAGTGAGACTACACACGTGCTTGAAGTTACTTGGTGCTTAAGGTCTTTGTTCAACAGGAAACACAGCAGCCAGTCTCTGCAGAAG
>VYZW01021834.1:3593-17385 GCA_013401315.1 Balaeniceps rex
ATTTGTAGAATGGACCTTAAAAAATAAAAAGAAGCTTTTTGCCCGTGAAACCCAATTCCCGTTGGAAGTAGTGGTAAAAGCCCATTGACTACAGTGGGAGGAGGATGTATTTTTGAAAAACCTGTGGTTAAGCCTATCATCAGGCAGAAATGCCTCCTACTATGTCTTTTTACCATACTTGCTGCACGGGCTTCAAGTCTGCTTTAAGTTCATAATCAAACTGTACCTGAAGGTAACTAATGCTATGTGGAGTAAAGTCTGTGGCATGCAGAAGAGCTAAAGTGTAAAAAACCACAATAGATGACCAGTGACTCTGTTGAAGTTCAGACATCTATTCTGTAAAAATTGAAGACTCTATTATCTTCAAAATAAAGATACAATAATAAACAGGTGGCTTATGATACACTGATGAATTGAGATATTTTTGTCTCTAGGCCACTTGTTTCAGTTCATCCTACATTAACATCGCCTGAAAGCCCTGGCATCCAGGTATCTTTGTGTGCAGTGCACTGTTCAAAATGAACTAATGGGAAGACTCAAGCAGTCTCAGTAAAGGCAGTCCATCATGTAGCAATATATCAATGTCATCTGCCTATTCTGTCTGAATATTAGTGATTTTAGTAGGTATGTTCCTGAAAGTATCAGAGAAGGAGCATGCAATCAATAGTGTGACCAATGTAAACGATAGGGGTAACGAAATTCATCACTTGGTCAAAGACTTTTAAAACTGTATTATTCTGGTTTTGCTTTATCCTCCTTCAACAAAAAGAAAGCCAGATGGAAATGATGTTCTCAAAAAATTTAAATATCCTATTAATTTTGTTTTCTTTTCTTTCTGCTCAGAAAAGTCTCAAACAATTTCATTGGAAAGAGTTGACCTGCACTACTAGAGGAGAGCTTTCCTCTGAACAGAACTGAAAAATCAAAGATTTTATGGAAGAACCTGCATTTTCTTCCCAATTGTTCATATAAAAGCTCTCCAGTCTACAGAATCCTCAATCTGGCATTGTATGTATTAAATGAACATTAAAAAAAAGAAAAAGTATTTTCAAAGATGAATATTACATAAATCTAAAAGGAGCATTTTCTTTCCCTTAGAATGCATTAAAGGCAGTATATATATAAAAAAACATGGTATAGTAGTTGATAACTTTTCCCCAGTAAGATTTCATAAAAAGTTTCTCTTGCAAAGTTATGGTTAATCATGCAAGAGTTAAGACATCAGTGGATTTAGAAATTCTTAAATTGTCATTGATCACTAGCCATTGATTGCATGAATGTCAAATCTTAAAAATGTTTCCTACTTATTAAGTAACATGATGACTCATAAGAGCTTTTACCAGTGAGTAAGTATATCCATAAATTTCTGTTAAATCAATGGTGGTGACTGTAAGTATCCTTATGGTCCTAAGTAAATGTGCATCTTTTCCCCCTCATTGACATTTGTCTTTAAATAAATTATAGGAACATTAAAAGAAAAACATTTTACATGCACAGGTTTATGAGGGTGATCTAGAGCTCACTGAAATAAATGGGAGTTTACAGAAGATTTTTATTTGGACTATATCTCTTCGCTGCAGTTCTGAGTGACCTGTTTCTCTGGTGTCCAGGAACCAGTGAGCAGGAATTAATGTTGTTCTTGATGTCTCCTTCAGCCCTGAGGCTGAAGCCATCTTCATTGCACTTAATATAATGTTGCCATTCTAGGGACTGCTTTTACCAAAAATTCTAGGTGCAACATTGTGGACCTTTTGTTGTGCTAATACAGTCTGATAGAACCACACACCAGGTAAACCAAATCTCTTTCAACTGTGCATTAGGCATTAAGCTATCAATAAGTATCACAGCTGTGTATGCTGTCACACAGTACATTTGTACACCTGTGGCAGTGATGTGCCATGGAACAGTCTCTGATGTTTTGTGTCTTTCCACGTCAAACAGCACGTCTACAACACCACATAGTTCTGTGATGAGAAACAAGGTTCTTCATACATAAATGCCTATGTTATTCAGCTTTACTTCTAAGATAATTTATTGCTTGCTCAGTCTGCTCGTGGAAGTGTAGGCATTTAGCTTCTAAAGAAAGATTTCTGCGCTTGGGGAAAATGGTATTGACTGCAAGGCAGACGTTGCAGGTATCTGAAAGATAGTATGAGGCTCGATTATTTCTTCCAAGAACTGAACACAGTGGCAGCGAGGGAGTATTTCTAGTTCTTCCCTTTCAGCTGTCCATTACTCAGGGGAGTTATCCTAGTTTTCCTATTCTCCCTTTGAAAAGCAGTTGGCTTTGGTGCAGCCATAGGGAGCACTGCGAATTATTGTATTATGTGACTTTTTTTCTGTCATATAAAAGGTGAGTGTTTACAGGGATTTATACAGTGAAATCAGTCAAGAAATTCACTCTTAAAAATATATACTTTTTTTGTAGAAAGTCATGTTAAGTCTAGATTTCCCTGTTCCCTCCCTTGTTTTGGCCTATGTACATTTTAATGATCCAGTAAACTAAAGTATAACATGATAAAGAGACATTGTGAACACTGAATTTTCCAAGTCTCTCCACATTTCAGAGGCACATGCTAGATACCTTGGTATTAATAACTTTTAATAGTGCTTAATACTACTTGCTGAATTTTAATTCCAACTGTTACTTAGTAATTACCACAGTGTTGCATAGAATAATGGATACTCTAGCTCAACATAATTTAAATAGCTCTAATTTATAATTCAAGACATTAGCTGAAGAAGAATGGCTAAATATAGTAATATCTGGGTTATAATTCAATTTACAAAGGACAATAGACCCAGTTTTTGTCCATTATTGGAGTTTGAGATCCCCAACTAATTTTGCAATAGTGATCAAGGTTTATTCTTTGGAATCTTATGTGAAATAGTGTTTTCTACAATTATTTGATACATAATCACTTTGATATTTGAGTTAATTTAATTTCTCTACTTTTTAAAAATCTTCTCCCCCTGCCAGTTTCCAGAATTCATGTTTTCATTCTCTCTTTTCAACATTCCTTTTTGTCTTTCACTTTTCTCACAATTCCTTAGGGATTTATGACATCAGAGAAATGAGACCACAGACATTGCCATTCTTAGTTTTCCTTTAATAGGACGTAGTTGGGGAATGTCTCAAACATCTTATGTGTTTTACAGAAAGTGTAGACAGCTTGTCCCACTGAATTCAGTTTTCTATTATTCACTTTACCTTATTAGAGACTTTTTTATTAGAACTCTTTGATTAGTGTGTCTGTGTTTAATCCAGAAAACCTGTTTGCTTCTTATCCACAGTTATTTATTTCCCTTAATAATATCTTATGAAGAACCTTATAAAAAAACTTTCAGAATATCACATATAAATGATATATACAGGGTCACCTTTATCTCATGTCTTATTTTTGTTCCTTCGTACTAGAAAATCTTTATACCCTGCCTAGAAACTCTCAGCATCACTAATCTTCTCTAAATTTGTGGTGGTTATAATGAAGGTGAATGTTATTGGAATAGACATTAACTCTCTATGTGGTCATTATTAATCTGCTCTACACAATTTACCATATATGCTCATAAGTATCAAAAGCACATGAAATCATGCAGATCTTTATACTACTTTTCTTTTTTTAGAAAGATATCAAAACCTTATATTTTTTCAGTGGCTGTTACCATTTTACAATTATCAATGCTTTAAAGAGAAAAAAAGAAAAAAAAGAATTTCCTTCTTCAGGAGCTAGACTAACTCATGAAGTCATACTTCTTATCTAAAAGGGTACATTTTAGAATCATAGAATCATAGAATAATTTAGGTTGGAAAGGGCCTTTAAGATCATCTAGTCCAACTATTAAGCTAACACTGCCAAGTCCACCTCTAAATCATGTCCCTAAGTGCCACATCTACATGTCTTTTAAATACCTTCAGGGATTGGGACTCACCAACCTTCCTGGGCGGCCTGTTCCAATGTTTGCCACCTTTTCGGTGAAGAAATTTTTCCTAATATCTAACCTAAACCTCCCCTGGCGCAACTTGAGGCCATTGCCTCTTGTCCTATCACTTGCTACTTGGGAGAAGAAACTGACACCCACCTCGCTACAACCTCCTTTCAGGGAGTTGTAGAGAGCAATAAGGTCACCCCTCAGCCTCCTTTTCTCCAGGCTAAATAACACCAGGTCCCTCAGCTGCTCCTCATGAGACTTGTGCTCTAGACCCTTCCCCAGCTTCGTTGCCCTTCTTTGGACACGCTCCATCACCTCCACATCTTTCTTGTAGTGAGGGGCCCAAAACTGAACACAGTTCAGGTGAGGTGAGGTGAGGTGCGGCCTAACCAGTGCTGAGTACAGGGGGACGATCACTTCCCTAGTCCTGCTGGTCACACTATTTCTGATACAAGCCAGGATGTTATTGGCCTTCTTGGCCACCTGGGCACACTGCTGGCTCATATTCAGCCTGCTGTTGACCAACACCCCCAGGTCTTTTTCCGCTGGGCAGCTTTCCAGCCACTCTTCCCCAAGCCTGTCATGTTGCATGGGGTTGTTGTGACCCAAGTGCAGAACCCGGCACTTGGCCTTGTTGAACCTCATAGAACTGGTCACAGCCCATTGGTCCAGCCTGTCCAGGTCCCTCTGTAGAGCCTTCCTACCCTCAACTTAATCTGGCTACTGCTGTAAAAGACAATAAACAGTGTTTCTATAAATACATTAAGCACCTGTTTAAAACATTATTAGCAACTGCCTTAAGAACAGCTGCTTTAAAGGTATGACTACACTACCACAAAGAACTTTCTGTATTTTATATTTGTTTTCTTGTATTTTGTTTTCTTCATTTTTCTGTGAGGTAAGTGTCTAAATGGTAACTCAGATTTTCAAAAATCTATTCTATAAAGAATAACCCTAAGATCCTTTGAAAATCTGGTACTCTTTTTACTATCCATTTGCTGTCCTAAATACCTGTAAAATATGATTCCCCTTGTACTGTCAAGGGCAGATAATGCTGACTATACTTCCAATACTATGGTTAGTAATATTTTTTCTGATGGGTATCCTGGACAGACTTTACAGGTTTTCCATATATAAAACTATGATCTTAGTTGTTCAGCATCATGATTTTGAGATCTGGTATGTGTATGAGCACTCAGTATTCATATGACTTTAGACATTACACTAATATTGTATGTCTTTAAGATGAATTTTTCATCTATTACCTATATCTTACCATTTTTCATGGGCATTTTGGCTAAACATGGGCTTTTCTGTGCTGTCAACTCTACTCCATATTTCAGGTAATTTATTGAAATGGTTTGCAATGATTACTCCGTATGAATTTCAGGGACTGTGATATTTGAGGAAATTTGCTTTTATAGGTAAATGGCAAAGACTGCAGTAGTACAAGCCTCCTACAAGAGGAAATCTCATTGAACAACAGAATCCTTATTCTTCTTGTGGGAGGCAGTCGCCAGACATGCACCATGGGAAGTATACATTTTAAGGATCTACTTCCCTTATTTACTTTTAGTAAAATTTCCCTAATTTACTATTAGTTCATAATAGATTTCTATATGCTTGCACAAACAACATATAGTTATCTATGACACCTTACCAATTTAATTTCTGCTCAGTGCTTTTCCATTTTATTATTTTTGCTATGAAATTTCAAATAGTTGGTATGTTTAAGAAGGTCATGTCAGATATAACTATAAAAAGCATTTTCCCATTTTCAGTAAAATATTACAACAGCAATTGGCCCAGGGTTGTTTGTCTGTTGAGTCATACTGGGATTACACAGTGCTGTGCCTTAGCTTCTCTGTGGAGAAGAAATTAGTGACACACATTTTGGGTATATGCTAAATGAGCCCCCTGCCCCCCTCTTGTAACTCAGCACAATTTCAAATTTGGTTTATTAACTCAGTTCTTTTGCTGAAATATGGATGGCTCCACAGGAGATTGCTCAAGTGTTTTTTAAGCCAGCTTCCCAAAAGGTCACAGGAAGGCATTGTTAGTTTAGGAGCGCTGCTGGGTCTGAGTTGGTCCTGAATATTTTCATAACAATATTTTAAAATTAATAATGCCTGCTACAACATGGAGCTCTGGGAACAGATTGTAAAGAGCCAAGTGGCTCTGCAAGAGGCAGGCTTGCCACATGAAAGCCAGTTTGAGCTGGAGATGAGAAAAACCACTGAATCTGTATGGAATAAATCAGGGATGCAAGCTGCAGAAAATCAGGAAAGTTTTTCAATTAAGGAAAGTGACGTGGACACCAGAGCAGGTTTAGCGAAGTCAGCTAGGTTTCACTTGAAAAGTGAAGTACGGAACTTTAGGTGCTAGACTGTGTGAAAGGGGGCTGTCTTGTTTCCAGGTCAAATCGAGCCTTGTATACTAGTTATTTGTCCCTCTTAATTAAAATCCATGCTGGATCCAAATTGCCTCTGCATGAAGCCAGTCTTGGTGCATCATTGTTTCTGGCACAATTAGTCCGCAGTCCAGGAAAAAATACTTGGAGATAGTTGAGAGCAGTAATTTGGAGCTGAATAACAATTAACTAAGAACTTAGTCCCCATCGTGGAATAACCATGGAAGAAACATGGTGTGTAATGGTCTTCTGTTATTTTCTACAGTAACACAATCATAGATTAAGATTTACATATCTCCCTGAATACTTTTGCACAATGTTCCTGTCTTACAAAACATTATGGGTTATAAAACTGTCCTGGTTTAACCCCAGTTGGCAACTAAGTTGGCAACTAAGCACCACACAGCCGCTCACTCACCCTCACCCCGCCTCCACCCCATGGGATGGGGGAGAGAATCGGGAAAAAAAAAGTAAAACCCATGGGTTGAGATAAAGGCAGTTTAATAGGACAGCACAGGAAGATAAAATAAAAATAATAATAATGATAACAGGATATATAAAATAAGTGATGCACAACGTAATTGCTCACCATGCACCGACCGATGCCCAGTCAGTCCCCGAGCAGCAATTGTTGCCCCCCGGACAACTCCCCCCAGTTTATATACTGAGCATGACGTCATATGGTATGGAATAGCCCTTTGGTCAGTTTGGATCAACTATCTTGGCTGTGCCCCCTCTCAGTTCCTTGTGAACCTGGCAGAGCATGGGAAGCTGAAAAAGAAAGTCCTTGATTAGGGTAAGCACTACTTGGCAACAACCAAAACATCAGTGTGTTATCAGCATTCTTCTTACACTAAATCCAAACCACAGCACTATGCCAGCTACTAGGAAGAAAATTAACTCTATCCCAGCCAAAACCAGGACAAAACCCCAAGTATCTGTGACTGAATTGACATTCTAAAGCATAATTATGTAGGAAAAATTGTGAGAAGTGGGTGGAGAGGAGGAGAAAGGGAAAATAATAATGACATAGCAATAAAGTACATACTTTATATTGTTACACTGAAAGTCTCGGATAAAAATGGAACAAGTCTTTCTATGTATTTCACCAATGTGTGTTTAGGCTATTCAGAAATAAAGTGGACAAAGCACTCAAAATATACTAGGCTAACATGGGATATAATTCAAGGTTTGCCAAATAGAACTAGTTCTGTAAACTATATAAATCTGCAATATAATTCAAGAAACTTTCTCATGCCTAGTGATTTTACAGCTGAAGAAATCATCTCACTCTCTTAGTTTCTAAATATCATCTGAAAAATTGTGCCCATTTGTAAAATACAGTATGATAAACTCTGCAGGGAGAATTCCAGCTCTTTTGAGCTGTGTAAAAGCTTGTATTTATCTGGAATTGACCTTCTTTTCTATGTAAAATTTATTGTATTTTTATCTGTCACCAAATGCTTACTGTCCTGCAAACATTCAGTGTGTACCTCCTAGAGCAGGACTCCTTGGCTGTATACTGTGTCTCCTGCTGCCATGTCTCTAAAACAAAAAAAGTGCACATCTTGAAAAGTGCACCTCAGTTTACCTCAGGCTAATGCTGAAGGATACAATGCAAAGACTAAAAAAGAGTGTCGGAGCTAAAGAAAAATAAGGTCACAGCTAAAGGTTTTCTAAGATCTTTGGAACTGATAATACTCTTCTGATGACTGGCAGATTTATTCTCCAAAAGCAGATTAAATATCAATGATATTGCATGAATTTATTGATTTCATATTCCTTAAAGATGCACTGTACTACAGTATTTCTTCATTGGTATTTCTTGGTATTTCTTCATTGCTGACCTAAACCATGGAATTTTTCTATCTGTTACTCAAAGTTTTATCATGAAAAAGGTTGGCAGAAGCATGTATATGTATATGTACTTTTATACACACATACACACAAACACACACACTTATGTATTAACACTATCTGGAGAGAAAGTGCTTACTGTTTCTATGTACGTTTTAGAATGTAACCCAATGAATAGGATTTCTGCCACATTATAATTAAATGGCAACAGGTGTCTAATTGGGCAGTGCTCAGTGCTTGGGAGAGCTTGCCTGGGCCTGAGCTGGTGCCAGCTTGCTTTAACAATGATCTGGTGGTCACAGGACCATTGCTTGACCTGAACCAAACCTCTGTGACAGCTGCAGATAGATGAAGCTGGACAAAACAGACAGCCACTGTGGGACAGGCAGCTGCCCATGGTGCCTCCCAGCGCTGGGGGAGGCTGTGGTGCAGCACCCAGGTTGGGCAGGAAGCCAGTGAGAGGCAAGGAAACATTTGAAAAATAGCCCAGACCATAAAGAAAAAGGAATGCCTCCATTCCCACCTTGAACGCTGTACCCCACCCAGTACATGTGGGAAAACACTAGAAGATGCATTTGTATTTTCTATGTCTTTTGTTCTTTTACACTGTAATCCTTTTAAAACTGGTTAGAACCCAAATAAACACTTCATACTGCACACCGTACACTCAAATAAATAATTGGGTAACATGGTGCATATTGCTGACATGGTGCAATAAATAAAAATTAGGAGTTCATAGTTATTCAAAACAGTCTTTGAAATATATATATATATATATATTTAAACAAACATTTATTTTGAGGATTTCCAGTTTGGAATTGTAAGTAAAAATAGCGCATATGCAAAAATATGACAGCAAAATCCATTTGCCTTTTTTTTTTTCAAAACTGGACACTAATTACAACCGCCTACATAAGGCACAACTTAAATCTTGAAGTTAAATCTTACAGGAGTAAGAAAATCACAAGGGACTAATCTTCCTGAAAGTCATCTTTTCCTTTTGGGATCCATCCCACCTGACCCCAGTGCAACCAAATCATATAGGTAATTTAATTTAAAAAATGGACACAGTATTCTTTCCTTTTTTGTTGTGTCTGTTTTTCTGTGACAAACTGGGTTTTGTTTATTTTTGCTTGAATTACAGTCTAGAAAATGTTACAATCCATAGGTTAATGTAAATCAACATGGGAGTTTAGCTTATGGAATTCTTTTATGTTCAGTGCTTCACAAAACTAGACCTCATAAATTAAATTGTTGTCCAATTGTGAAGTAAAAACAGTTTGCATACATAATTATACACTACATTAATAAAATATGAATTTGGCATTTATTAGAATGAGTCAACCATTTGGTAAAGTTGTATTCATTATGAATCCTGTTTCTCCACCTAGAAAATAGTTGTTAATGAATATATTTTTTTCTCATTGCCTTTCCAATTTATGTATTAACATTTCTTAATATAATAAGGAACTAGTTGTTTCAGAAACCTTGTCTGTGTAACTCAAGAATCCTACATAGTTAATGTAAAAGGTTTTTGATGGGTCTTATTTCTCCAAATACAATTATGATTATTTTTTAAATCATGTCTTAAATCAGACAGTCTTTCTTAAGTATTGTTGTATTAACAATATTAGTGTATGTGCTAAGTAATATGAGTAATGGTTAGAGAGAAAATTTGAGACATCAATTGCTTCTAGAATGTAGCTTGTCTGAGTGTGAAGACCAGAAAAGAGTACGATTTGAGATAATCCTGTCCTTAATCCTTATTTATCCCTAGAAACCCTTTCTTAGATGCTGCAGGGGTTTAATTCTGGGTTCTGGTGCCTCCTGTGGGAGCCAGAAGTTCAGGGTTTCCAATGTCAAGCCATGAGGCACTCGTGGGTTTGCTTACCCTATGTTTCATAGACCACCATGCACTCATTCAGCCCACATTGCAATCCAGCCAGACACGAATGAGTTTCCAGCCCAAAAGCACAAGCAGAGAGCTAGGCTTTGCCAAATATATACTGCCTGTCAGGAAGACTGAATGGCTCAAGCCCAACGCTGTGCTAACCACATCTGCAGAACCTCTGTTTTGGAGATAGCATCTGCTTAGCTGTGAGTAAAGTGTCGATATGCATCTACCTGCAAAAGATACTGTAGACATACCCTTTCTTCCCATTTGGATCTAGTACTAGATTTCCCTGTGTTCTCAGCAAAATTTCTGGTAAACAAGGGAGACACTGGATTGCATATAAGTCTGTTTTTTTGTATGTATTGTTCTACATTGTTCTCTCATAAGAACTTTGATTGTAGAGGTTATCACAACTGCTTTCCAAAATTATTTTTATTGCGTGTGTGTGAAAGAGAAAATTCTATTAATGGACAGTCTTGGTCCCTTGCTTAGCTGGGGTATTAATTTGTACAGATTTTATATTCTCAGAAGTTCAGTGCTAGAAATCACATTTTTAGAGATGTTCTGTATTTCTTGATACCTTTAGAACCTAAAATAATTAGCTTAAATGCAACACCATGCTGACATGACTCTGCTTTACAGAAGATAGCTCAGCTGGTTGAACCATAGAAAGGGAGGGGTCTGCACTTGGCACATTATCTGGGAAGAACTTCACTTGTCAAGTAATTTATAGGAGACAAAAAAAAAAAAGATTTTGACAGCTTTTGCAGGCTCAAGGCAACTTGTTAGTTCATTGCTTAGTAATTATTTCTACCTTAAATATGTATCTTCATGAACAGTCAGAAGTCAATACAAAGTGTTACACATTGGTAATAATCATGCTGGTTAACATGTTTTTGTTTAGCACCAAACTTCTATCAGGTTCCACAATCATGTTCATAATAAATGCAGTTGTATTAGTATGTTTACATACAGTGTTTTCTTTGCTTCCTTTCTTTGTTTAAAGCTAACACGTGCCTCATTCTCACCCCAGTGTGCAAGGGTGTGGAAACAACTCTCCCATGCACACCTGTTCAGCTTGCCTTAGAGCAAACTGTAGTTACTGCTCTAGCATGTGGGAAAGCAACTCAAGGTAAAGTTAGTAAGTAGTAAATGGAACATAAGGCCATTAAGTAGTACAGGTGACTAAACAGCTCCAGGTCTGAGAGCAAGAGCACTGTCACATTTTTAACATTTGTTCTTTTACTTCACTAACTGATGAATTAAAAAAGGTACTTTATTGGACATGGTGTAATAATGTTTTCTCCTCAGTTGTTGAGTACATGGTAAAAATATTACCATTAGATTTTATTTTTTTGCTTTCTAAGTCTTTCCTCCTGAGTGGGCGGAAAAAGTATGAGACTTTGAAAAGAAAGAACAGATAATATGCAACAGGAAGATGAACCGCATTACCTTTTAGGTTTGCTCATTAGATGTTAGAGGGAAGAGTGACTGATATGCTATTCTGGAAACTCAGACTGAGAAGTGGTGAAGAAAAGGAAATTGAAAAGAGAAGACAACTTGCTGGAAGACCAAAATGGAGAAAACTAAAGAAATCCTGCAAATGTTTAAATGGGAAACCTTTCCAAACCACAGCTTCAAATAATTAGATGCATGAAAGAACCTGTGAATTAAAAGAATTTTTAGCTGGCTCTAGTTAGGTGAGGTGACTCTTACACTTTATCAGTTATGAATTATTGCTTTTGAAGGTAGTGACTGTGGCCTATAAAGACTATCTGAAAACATCAGTATTTTAACCTGTTTCTTTTCAGAGGTGGACATGAATTATCAAATTATCCAGCTTGGAAACAGCCTGAGGAGAATGCTAGCCCAACCTCCTGTTGAAAGTAGGTACGACATCAAATGCAGACCAGGATGCACAAGGCTTTAACCAGTCAGGTCCTGAAAACCTCCAAGCATGGAGACTGTGCAACACCTCTGCACAGCCTGACCTACAGATTGACTGTTCTCATGGTAAAAAAAGATTTTTCTCCAAGTGTGGAATCTGCCTTTTCCACTTTGTAACCACTACCTCATACCCACAAGGCACCTCAGTAAAGAGCTTGGCTCCACCTTCTTGGCTCCTGATAGACACTTGCAGGAGCTATATGTTCCCCTGAAGTGATCCCTTCCCTAGGATGAATGAGCCCAGCTCCCTCAGCCTCTCAACACAGGGCTAGTGCTCCAACCCTGACCATTCCAGTGACCTCTCACTGAGCTTACTCCTGTTTATCCACAAATTTCTAGTACTAGGAGGCTCAAACCGGGATGACATGTTCCAGGTGTCATCTAACCAGTGCTGAGTCAAAGGGGACTAGTCACTTCCCTTGATCTCTTGGTTGTGCTCCTCATTGATACAGTGAGGATGCTGTTTGCCTTTACCATTGACAGGACACACTGCTGACATAGCTAACCTACTGTCTCCCAAGACCACCAGGACCTTTTCAGCAGAGCTGCTCCCCAGCCAGTGAGTGCCCAGCCTGTATTGTTATTCCTTCATAGATGCAGGACTATGTGTATGCCCCTGTTGAATTTCCTACCTGATTCTCCAGCTTCTCTGGGTTCTTCTGAATGGCAGACCAGCCTCTGAGCATGTCAGCTGGTGTCGTTGCCCCATTTTTGATGTAATCTTCAGATTTGATGAGGGTGCATTTTATCTCCTCTTCCAGATCACTCTTTAGAGATATTAAACAGGACAAGTACCAGGATAGACGCCTGGGGAAATCCCTTTGTTAACTGTTTTCCAGCTATAATGCAAAACAATAACTACTACCTAGAGCCTGACAGTCCAGAGAGTTTTACCCTCCTGGTAGTCCAGCCATACATACATCTTTGCTTGGATACAAGAATATTGTGGGAGACAGCGTCAAACACCTTACTAAAGTCAGGGTAAAGAATTTCAACTGCTCTTTGTTCATTCATGGATCTAGTCATTTTGTCACACCTCTCTGATCTCACTCTTGATAGCTCTATAATCTTAGTCTTGACAAATCCATTCTGGCTGGTCCCAGTAACCTACCTCTCCTTCATGTAACTAGAATGGCCTGGACTGGAATTTTCTAGGGACTGAAGCTTGGCTAACCGCTCTGTTGTATCCTTACTCATCCTTCTTGCCCTTTTTTGAAGACAGGGACAAGATTTCCTTTCTTCTGTTATTGGGGATCTCTCATGGTCTCCACAACATCTTAAAGGTGATAGAAAGCAGTGTCACAATGATATCAGCTGTCTCTCAGCACTTTGGGATCCATCCTAGTTGGTCCCACAGTCTCACATTGGTTGAGAATACCACTCTTACCTAGAAAGAAGCAAACCTGAATTTATGGTTCAAATATACACTTATGAAGGACTACAGCATTCAAGCATAACTTCAATTCAAAGCATTGTATCTTGGTTTGTTACAGAGTTCCACTGGGGCTCTTCGAGCAGAGAGTCTTCTCAGATACTATAAGAAATGCAATAACTAGACATAATGAGACTCGATAATGAGACTCGAATTTCCACCTTATTTCTGAGTTGCTTGGCTTTAATGAGCCTGCAAGATATCATTTGTATCTTTCAATATATCCTTTTTCATTTCATATGTGTGGATACACACTCAGCACTAGTTATCTTATCTTGAAAATAAATCAAACATCTAGCTAAATCCATACTGCATCAGC
>VYZW01021835.1:13916-46059 GCA_013401315.1 Balaeniceps rex
GGTGAAAATCCTCAGTATTAATTTTTCCACAAGTAAAACTACAGTCAGAAAGTTATGGTAATCCTTCCAAATGCATTTTCTAGCTATAAATATCTCGGAAAGCTGCTCCACTTCACAGTGAAACTTTGTCCATATGGAACATATGACTAGGAAGGACTTGGTGAACTACTGAAATCCAGTAGTCTGTTAGTGAAGGCACCCATAGCATTCAGTTTTGTTCAAAACTGATCATGGAAAACGATCAGTTGGAAAACAAGTTAGAGCTTTCGGGGTTTTTTTTGTCTTTAGCACTACAAGTAGGACATTACTCAAGAAGCTCAATCTCCTACTGGTAAGAAACTGCCTTCTAATTTCCAGTTATGTTTCTTTATGGACAATTTATACACAGTTACAGATTGGATATATATGGACTGTTGTCTTTCCCTAGTGTCTACTCCTAAAACATTCACTGAGCGGAACTGTATTTGTCTTAGTTTGTGTTCAGCTGTGCTAAACAAGGCTCTTCTTAGTCTTCCTAGTAGTTCTTTCAGCGTCTCTTTCACTTTCAATTCATCTTTCTTAAACATGGACGAGCAAAGCAGTACTCAGTACTTCAAACGCACTGTCTCCAGTGCCCTATTTAATGGCTTTAATATTTCTTACCTCTACTTTAAATACATACAAGGATAAATAACACTTTTTTTAATGACTATACTTTGGACAATCATCAGAAACAAGGGGATCTTTCCTCTAAGATTTCCAGCTGATGAACTGACAGCATTGACATCGAGCTAGCTGGTCATCAAAGTAAAAATATAAGCCATGTTTTAAGATGCTGATGCAACCCACCCTGACATTCCCACATAGCGATGTATGAGAAGTACCATATCATTAGTTTTCTGTTTCTTCATCTGCCCATGCAAAGAAGCATACAAAGCAGCTCTGAGAACCTTTTCTGTGGTAGGACTCTACGCCAGTACCACTCTAAGCAAATATTCCCAGCATTTCAGAAACAAATGAGAATTATGGCAGAGAATGTCAGAATAATTCAGGATGGAAGGGACCTCTGGAGGCTATCTACTCTAACCAGAAACTAGGCCAGGCTAACTTCGAAGTTAGATCACATGGCTCAGGTCTTCCTACAACTCAGTTTCAAAAAATTTCCAGATATGGAAATGCCACAACTTCTCTGGGCACTTGTACCAGTGTTTAGCCTCCTTTATCATGAAACTTCTCCAAAATTATTACTAAGTTAGCAACATGCACAGTTCTTTGATAGTATTTTGACAACAGTCAACAGACAAATTGTGAAGAAACATAATAAGCCTTTCCAGTATCTAAATATTATTCATTTTATCTTCACACTTACAGATTGGATTTTGCTCCCAGTTACAAGGACAAGCATCTGAAATAACTTTGCTAAATTCAGTAGTGTGATACCTGTCCCAAATCTCCACCACCGTAAAATCCAACCTTCCTACTCATGGCCTCTTGACTGTAGGAAGTGTTTCTCTTCAGACTAAAAATTACCTGAAAGGTAGCTGGATAAAGCAAAAAAGTTAACACCACTATGCTTTTTAATTTATCTTTTTGCATCAGTGATAGAAGATGGGGAAGACAATCCTCTGTGGACTACGTTTTTTCTGCTTTTGCCACAGCCAAAATATTTTATTCTCCCTCTCTCAGGAGTGCATGAAAGCACTTCCCTTTTTGTCCTTTTCATGACGATTACTCATTAGAATTTGAGAGTTTTCTCTACACAAACACAACAGGTCATATTTGCTTTTTCCATTAAGCCATTTGGACAGAAACTCTTCCATGGAATATATGCTATGAGGTCTGTGGTTTTCCAAGCTGCCTATCAAGATACACGGAGCCTCCTGTGTTACAGACATGAGTCTGGTTTTCTTGTAACTCTACCAATCGTTTCCATCTGGTATTGTACTTAACAGGTTGATTTTCTGAGACACTTCACACTATGAAGTATGTTAAGGATTGTACCTTCAGTTCTATTTGATTTGCAATTTATTCAATGTTTCTCCCGGTGCAGTTCATTCTAGTTTGCACAGTCCCCATCTATTCCAGAAAAGACACAGTGGACTGCAGCCTATCTTTTCTGGAAAAGTATTTCTTCAGAGATAGTCCCACTAGTCACTTCACTCCATTTCTTTCTAATATTTGGTAGGCAAAATACACTGTACTATACCGGAACGTTATGGAAAAGGCTTTGCCAAAAAAAGAACTGCATTCAGGTTTTGTTGTGCCTTCCACATGTACGGAAGACAACATCATTGTTCACTGCAGACAGTGTAAAATACCTCTAAAAATACATGGATTTAAACTATCATAGTTATTATTCATAAGTAATTCAGCCAGTAGGACTGATCTGACCTACAGAGGCCACTGGACTGAAATCAAAAGTGATTCTAAGAAGTTGGGGGAAGCCTACATAGGAATAGAATCCTTCTTATACTTCCTAATCTGTTCAATCTGCATGTTATATGGAATAAAGACTCTTTCTACACTCACTCGAGGTGTGGCTTGGCTTTGCAATATGTTCAACAGCAATACTGGCTTATGGCACTTGTTGGCCTGAGTTTTGCCACACACTTTGGTCCTTGCAGTGTGCCGTCCTGCTCTTTGATGCATATTAGCTCAGTTTGTGCATGCAGCCAGATGAAGAAGCAGATTAGGGAATGGATTCAACTGAAAAACTGCCCAGCACATCTTTTTCTTCAAGCTGGATCAAAATGGCACACCAACAGCTGTGCCATCTCAGAGGATGGTATAGTATACACTGTGACATGGGAACAAGAACAAGTAGAGAGAGGTAGGTGTTGCTAAAGGTCACTTTGTAATGTCAAACTGTACCCCCTGGCTATCTGGTTGCAGGTGTACCTATATATATTATACAACACTAATAGGAAGTGGAATTCAATGGTCTGCACCCTCCAGTTGTTACAACAGTCCCTGGCACAGTTTGTGCCCAGAGTAGCCCTCTCCCAAGCAATTCCTACACATGGATCAAGAGTTAACATGGGCCTGGAGCAATTTTCAATAAGCAGTTTGCAAGCAGCCACTCTGTTTTAGAGATAAAAGAGTTTAACAGTATGGTCAGGGTCATTTAATGCCAGTTGGCTTCTGGGTCAGAGAGCAGTACCAGGCTCATTGAACCTACAAGTGCAGACATGAACCACCAGCCCAAACTCAGACTTTTCACCCATTAGAAGAGAAGCCTGCAGGGGTGTTTCTTACACATCCCCACTCAATGCCTGCAAAACTCCTAGGAGGCCCCACCTGCATTCTACTTTAACTTAAAACTTCTTCCAGCTCTTCAGTGACAGTGACTGAAGGTCCCTCAGGCCAGGTCTGCACAAACAGTTGCACACTCATTCTGCCTGTGATGTGAACTGGTTAGGTGCAAGCCAACTTCAAACCAGGAGATGCACTGCCATAATACACAGCATCGTGGCCAAGTTAATTAGCACTGCTAAGAGGCAGGTCAACACGAACACTATGCTCAAGAGGTCCAACGCTGAGGGATTTAATGCACCCTCTGAGTTCAGACTTACTCACAACAGCTTCAGTGAATCTGGGCCACGCTCTCATCAGTATACCGTAACCTTGAGCTGAAGGGACCATGTCTAATGCTGAGACACTGTTTCACTCCATATGCTAGTTCATTATCCAGCTCCTCTCTGTTTTGACTGCCAACAAATAATGATGTTTTCTAACACTTCTCCACTAGGAACTGAATGCACAAACATCGCATCATAAATGCCACCCAACATCTGCCAGGCAGTTACCATCTTCCCACAACTATCACCTAGGCTGAACCTGAGCAAGTGATTTAGTGACAAGCTGTGTCAAATCCTCTTACCTATCACATCCTAGATCATCCAAACCCCAATTCTTATGAACAAGAAAGCCCACAGGTATTTGGTTAAAATACCATAGGAAAATTAATTCTAACAAAAAAACCCATGCATTCTAAAATTACTGTTACTTTGTTAACGAAAAATCAAATATCACAACCGAGGATATCAGTATCGCTACAAATCTTCCAGCACCAAGGCAGATATGGTGATAATGATAAGCTATTCACAGAAAATAAACTAAGGAAAAGGCAGGCTTTTTCCACCTTTCCTATTTAACAGGCAGTCAAAACTCTTGAAAATATTATTTTTTAATATATGAGTTATTTTAGAACAGTACCAATAGTTTAGCAGAGCAAAACTCACTCAGTTAGTCCCATGGTAAACAGGGTATCTATGTAGCTGGGATGACAACAAGGACCAGATTTCAAGTAAAGTATTTCAGAGATTAAACAACAGATTAGTGGCTTGCCTTATATTATCTGTGAATTTATTAACTGCAACCAGAGCACTCCATCAGGGCAGAGTATTTGATTTCCCACACTCCACTTCTCATTGTGGAGCTCTTTCTTCACTTCATGGTGCTTTGCTGTACTGATCCAACTGCTACACAAACGAAACATCTCAAAATAACTTTGAATGTGTGAATACTTCCAATAGTGCTTATTTTTAATCAGCTTTTACTATCAAGTAAAAGCAAAAGCTAGTCGCATGATGTTTGCGATTTCTGTAACTAATTCAAATTAAGCAACTGCCTTTTTATATTTTCATTCTAGCAGTTTGAGCTTACTAAGATCATTCTCCTGCTGCCCTATTACTTCATTTCCCATCCAACACTTAAAGCCTGCAAGTGTAGGGCCTAGCAGACAATCCCATAAATAGTTTAAGACCTTGAAAACCACAATGTAGCCAGTTCCTAACTTTCTTCCAAAATAAGGCATAATAGATCCAAAAGCTCCCACTGAAAAAATATTTTTAATACAAACCAGTTACAGAAATCCCTGACAACGTGCAATTAATGGACCGCATGATAGCAATCACCAATGTGAACAAATTCATTACAAAAGCCAGATGATTGTTCTATGGTCATGCTTACCCTGAACACAGACATCTAACACATTTTTAAGGCTGTAAATAGGTGCAATACCTGCTGAACTACATAATGCACATGCTCACATCCTGAAGCGTGAAATACAAAAGTCACACAGAATCACAGAATATTTTGGTTGGAAAAGACCTTTAAGATCATCGAGTCCAACCGTACCTGTCCACTACTAAACCATGTCCCTAAGCACCTCGTCTACCCGTCTTTTAAATACCTCTAGGGATGGGGACTCAACCACTTCCCTGGGCAGCCTGTTCCAATATTTGACAACCCTCTCCATGAAGAAGTTTTTCCTAATATGTAATTTAAACTTCCCCTGGCGCAACTTGAGGCCGTTGCCTCTCGTCCTATCACTTGCTACTTGGGAGAAGAGACCAACACCCACCTCGCTACAACCTCCTTTCAGGTCGCTGTAGAGGGCAATAAGGTCTCCCCTCAGCCTCCTCTTCTCCAGTCCCTCCAGTTAAACCTCTTGAATTGAGCCAAGGGGACTCTATGTCTTTCTTCTTAGACCAGTGCCCCCTGCGATGCTCACCAGACTCCTTGCTTCCTTCATTTCTGCTAGTCCAGACAGTGGAGGAGCAGCAGAAGTTTAACAGACTGCCACCCTCCATTGCGGGACAATGGCTAGACAAAACTGCGTCAAAAAAAATAGCGCTACATCTCATAGCATTGTAACCGAAGAAATGCAGTTACAACTATGCATTATGGCCACTTGAAACATCTATCAAGCACGTCTTCATAGATGCATGTGCACTCGGCATTTCACTCCTATGCCTTCTGCACTGCTGCCTTATGATGAAGTAAGAGGAAATCAGATTTGTAGTTCACTGCCCAACTCTCGTTGCATTTATATTGACATAATATTACCTACAAATATAAGTACATGCACCACACGCAGAGAATGCATGTATATGAACACTGTATACAGAGAAAAATTATGTCTTGAGATTTTTTAGAAATGGGTGTCTAAAGTTAGATTTACAGATTCACATTGAGATACGAGTACTTTGAAGTCCACCCTTCACACATGCGAGCTAAGATTTTCAAAGCCTTGTGAAAGAATTTCTAAAAATGTTAAAACTGCTCTGCCTCTGAATGTAATATATACTTGCTTATGTGTCTATAGTGAAATTTTTATGTGTTTTGGAGAGGATGCAAAGAAGTTGGTTTAGGTTGATTTTTCTGACTGCAGAAATGAATCCACTGAAGAATGGATCAGAAGCTGAGAGTAAGTACAAGCACAAATATGTATCATTGCAAGAGCCCTGTAGACACCAGATAACTTACAGGAACTGCAAGTGCTTGAAATAACACCATGCTGAAATGCAGTTCAGCAATTGGAAACAGCGTGTAAAATTTCACTCCCATTTACACCCATAAAAAAATTCGTAGCAACTCCACTGAGTGAAATGGTGATATTGTTGATGAGATTAAAATAAGAGCAGACTACGAGCCTCCGTCTGTATAAAAGTACTAAACAAGTGTAGTATAAACGTATAGTAAAAGTAGTATAATCAAAAAAGTTCAAAGAAACTCTAGGCCTTTGCTGTGGAGAAGGGATGGGAGTCAAGGGTTAGATACACCACCTCCCTCCTTAGCATCTCTGCGCGGTGCGTGGCCACGCTCCCGCAGCCCCCTGGCTCTGCAGCCGCCCCTCCTGCCCCTGCTCAGGCTGGGGCTGCGTCTGCCTGGCAAATGAAAACTAAATAATATCCACGCAAACACAAGTACATATCCAGATCTACCGTCACCTTTCATGCTCTAAGCCAAGACAATAAAATACAGCTTTACTGCTTTGGACTTTAAAAAATAAGTGATCACATACTGTATGTGCTTAAAATCCACCATCAGCCTTCACAGAACATATTTAAAAACATCCCAATCATCACAAAATGTGGATTAAATTAGTACAGCCAGACCAGGCTTCACTTTACAGCAGTGTTCTCCTCAGTTGCTCCTGCTTTAGTTTCCAAGAAGTGATGCCACTGGCACAAAACTGAAATCAAAACAGCAATCACTGACCAAAAGATCTAGTTTGATTTTTGTGACAAAGAAATTCATTCTTCATAAAACCTCCTCCCAAACAAAAGAAAAGTGACTACACGTGGTATCCCTGGCATATCAGTGTGAAGTACGAAACTCAGCACAGGAAAAGATTCCAAAACTTGCCAACAGTCACACATAATAGCAAAAGGAGGGGTTTTTTTCCTATTTCTCTTTATTATGTGCTTAATAGTACATTTTTATTAGAAAAATTCAAGAGAGTAAATGTAATGTTCCACATGCAAAAAAAAAAAGGACAAAGCCATGCACTAGAACTGCCTATTTCTTCGGTTGTTTTTACACTCTAAATAAACAGTAGGAGAGGTCTCTTCCCTTTTTGTCTCAACTTAGAATAGCGACTATTCGTTTCTGTACTTCTCCCCTCCCTACCTTTCCCCCAATAAATAGGTGGCAGATATCAAATATGGGGAAAAAAAGATGACTAATTAAAAATAGAGAATGGAGAATTTTCATTTCATTGACATCAGTCCTGCTACATCTTTGCTTGTGACAGCGGAGAGCAATCTCTGTGACGCAAATGCTGCCTTCTGGTCCTGTGCCTTTTCTTAACAGACAAAAGATATAGGAATTCCTGTTTTGTGACAAATGGTGCGATTTTGAAATCTTCAGCACAAATTCAGTCCAAACATATTTTGCTGTTGCTGCTGTTGCTGTTGTTTCAGAAATGAAATCTAAAATTTTGATGCTGATAACAAACATTTCCTCATCCAAAACAAAACAAAACAATCACATTTCACTTCAAAGTATGCAATATATTTCAGAAGAAAGTATCAAAATGTAAGAGTTTTCCTTTTTTTGAGCTGAAAAGGAAGGCTGTTAGCGGCCAGTTTGATTTGAGTATGTAATGGCACTACTCAGGATAAGGCAGGCAGGGGGAGATTAACTCTGTAAAAAAATAGAGAAGGTGAACAGTAACAGAAAACAGAGAAAAAGGTAAGATGGTAGAGAGTAAAGACACTTCTTTTAGCCGTAGGGCAAGTGGAGATGGCAATCTGCCACAAGAAGGGCTTCCCTCTGGAGACAGGGAGGCAACAGGTCCATGCTCACGACTGAGCTGGTAGCTGGAGGTGGGAACCCCCGAGACGTTCTTGCTGCCGCTAGTCCCCATCCCTCCATCTTGCCAAGTGCTATTCCTTCATATTGTCAGTGCAACCGTACTACCACAAACGATTCCTCCTGGGACTGCTTTCCTTCGCAATCACCCAGCTGACAGCTGAGCTACTCTGCAGGAGGCTGGGAGGCAACAGAGCCCAGCTCTGCCCACCATGCTCACGCTGAGGGACAAGCTCGTCTCCATCTCATTAGGGCTACAGTGGGACTGTAACTCTTGGCACTAGGATGAGATGCCTTTCTTCTGGACGAGTCACCGGTTCCCCACACCAAGGAGTTTTAAAAAAGGGGCGACTTTACCCACGGGTTTTTATCTGTTGGTTCAGGTGGGCAGTTCTCTCTCCCCTCCTGCGCTGCTACAGCCAGGGTCTCAGGACTCCCACCCAGTCCCCTTCACCGCCCCATCGCTCTGCGTGTGCTATGCCAACGAGCACCACCTCCACCACTGAGCCACCATGCTCAGCCTAGCACCTTGTGCTTTCCAAAACAAAAAGAGAATTTATTTTCATTCATAACTTTTACTCCTTCCCGGGGGATGTGAGGAGCTTTGTTTACTCCAGAGATCCCCTGGGCTATGCCTATATAAGCTCCAGGCCCTAGAGGATCAGGGCGGCAAGTCAGAAGATACAGAGCAGACAATAAGCAGACCTTTGAGTCTACAAATTGGAGGTTGAATGATTGGCAAACAACCTCTCCTCATGAAAAATTATGCTACAGCAACACAATAGTAATGGGAGCCAAAAGTATGTCTATTCCTGATTTGTAGACCAGGTTTTAGTTATGCTATAATCCTCTCAGTATGCCTGCTTAGGATCCCGCAATCACACGAGTCATGAACACTACCCACAAATCCTGCGGCTTCCATGCCGAGCAAGCGACACACCAGATGAAGAAGGATGGAAAATATACATGTGGAATTGTTCTGGGAACTTAAAGCACACATAACAGTAAACAAAGCAAATATGGTGCAAAACCTGTTGCTATTTTCACAGCATTTGCAGAGCAAAGCTGCATAAATGCAGAAAGATGCATACTGCCTCACACCTTTCCTCTGATCCCAGCAAATTAAGCACAGCAGCACAAACAGCAGCAGTGAGAAGGAAACGCTATGCAGAAGAGCTGCCCCGTTTGCTGCTGCACTACAGGTTATTTGTTTGGGTATGCGAGAGAGAGAAATGAATAAAGAGCATTAAAATTACTTTTCCTCATGCCTTTTCCAGAGCCTCAGCTGCTCACAGGGAAGTGAACGGGGAGAGACTCCCTCGGCGCCGTCCTCCCTCCTCCAGGCACAGTCTAAGCCAGTTTGAAAAGGTTATTGCTGTTGTTCCCTGTCCCACCTGGGGACAGCCTTCACGAAGCCAGTGCCAGTTTGGTCTGATATCTAAAAGGCTGCCTCTGCTCCCTGCAGAAAAGGCAGTGCCGCTGTCGGATACCGGAGCACTTGCTGAATGAGAGGCACTACAGACGAATTTTGGCTGGTGGCAGGAGAGATGGCTGAAAGCCAGCTGACAGAGAAGAGCAATATCAATCTCTATGCTGGGGGAATCCTCTGAAAATGCTACTGAAGCAAACAGCAACTGCTAACAGCACAGCGGCAAACAAGGCATGAGCGATCCTGAGCTCACGGAGGAGAGAAAAAGGCAAACGGCTGAACTAAAGTGATCAACATGAACTTGAACCGTGGCACAGGGCAAACATGTGGTATGCCGTATGGAAACTCAGAACAAAACAGAAAGCTTGGAACAAAATGAAATTAAAAATCTGCTTTTATTTCAAATTACTCCACTAAACATCTAACTGAAAATTGTGTTGAAGTTGACGTGACTTTGTGACATGTTGTTCCTTGAAGACTGCCATTTTCCATAAAAAAAAAAAAGGTAATAAAAACATTTCAGTCTGCTTACCTTCTATCCAGCAAGGCTAGAACACATTAAATCATGAGCTAAAAAATAACGCCACACCATTAGCCAGCAAGAGATAGCTGTTCAGTCAGCATCCATCATAATATTTTCAAGAACCCATAGATACCGAACGCCTGGAAAGGAAGGACTGCAATCACTCCAAACATGGATTTAGAACCTTAAATGGGTTTGATAAATCAATCTTTTTAAAGACAGGCCCATGCCTCATGCATGTCTCATCCCTTTGCCCACTGTTTCTAGATATAACCTATCTGGGAAAGGTGATCAAACGTCCATCTCCAAAACAGATGAGCCCCTGTCTCTGTTCTCCTACAAACAAGAATGACCCTCCCATAAGCTACACAGTCCTGCAGCATGATGGCGTTCGTATTCTGGGAGGTCTTCTACTGAACAGCCTCACACTAATACATCCCTGCAAAAGTACCTAAGCTGCCAAATCTAGTGCTTATTTGATGAACTGATTTTAAGAAAAAATTGAAATTCTTCCTGTATCATTTCTAATAAGTATCTGAATTAAATCAGATCATAAAGAATTAGATCAAGAGGAGTTAAAATTAAGGATCTGGAGCATCTCTCCTATGAGGAAAGGCTGAGAGACCTGGGACTGTTTACCCAGGAGAAGAGAAGGCTCACGGGAGACCTCATCAATGTATATAAACACCTGAAGGGAGGGTGCAAACAGGACAGAGCCAGGCTCTTCTCAGTGCCCAGTGACAGGACCAGAGGCAATGGGCACACCCTGAAACACATAAGGAAAAAATTTTTTACTTTGAGGGTGGTCAAACACAGGAACAAGTTGTCCAGAGAGGTTGTGGAGTTCCCCTCCTTGGAGATATTCAAAAGCTGTCTGGACACGGTCCTGGGCAACTGGCTGTAGTTGGCCCTGCTTGAGCAGAGTTTTTGGACCAGATGACCTCCAGAGGTCCCTGCCAATGTCAACCATCCTGTGATTTTGTGATAAACAGATGAATTATCATCACTGCTGTAGTTTAACCCGGCAGGCAGCTAAACACCACAGAGCTGTTTGCTCACTCCCCCCTCCCCAGTGGGATGGGGGAGAGAATCAGGAAAAAAAAGAAAAAAAAAAAACGTAAAATTCATGGGTTGAGATAAAGACAGTTTAATAGGACAGCAAAGGAAAAGATAATAATAATAGAATATAAAAAATAAGTGATGCGCAATGAAATTGCTCACCACCTGCTGACCAATGCCCACCCAGTTCCTGAGCAGTGGTACCCCCCCGGCCAGCTCCCCCTAGTTTATTTACGGAGCATGACATCATATGGTACGGAATATTCCTTTGGCCAGTTTGGGTCAACTGTCCTGGCTGTGCCCCCTGCCAGCTTCTCACTGGCAGGGCCTGAGAAGCTAAAAAGTCCTTGACTAGTGTAAGCACTACTTAGCAACAACTAAAACATCAGTGTGTTATCAACATTATTCTCATACTAAATCCAAAACACAGCACTATGCCAGCTACTAGAAGGAAAAAAAAAATTAACTCTATTCCAGCCGAAACCAGGACAATCACTTATGCAAAACTATATAAAAAGAAAAAAAATCAACTAATAGCAAAAAATTGAAAGATTTCCATACTCATTATGGCAAGAAAAGTTCTTTATTGGACACTATTTGTCAATAATACACCTATTTGTCCTATATACACCTAAAGGCATAATGAGACTAGACGAATAGCTCCACTAAGCTCAGCTACCAGGCCTAAAGCTAGCCCAAAATGCTTATACGTAAAACTCAAACATGCCTGCAATGTTACAGTATAAAACTGCATCCATAAATTTTCAACTCCCCCCTCTCACATTCATTAAGTTCACTGGTGAGATCAGAGAACTAATTTCCATTGGCAAACTCTATGGCTGTATCAGTGAATGATCAGAGTGGGAGCTGAAACAACCATCATCCGAGCAAAAGGCAGTGGATAGTCTATTTTAGTTCTTGCTCTCTGTCCTCTAAGGAATACTACAATCACAGAAACACCTCCTAGGTTATATAGTTTATTTGCCTGCCAGCATGAGATTCTTCCCTACGATAATTTTTAACACTTGCTTTTGCCAAGTTAAGACCAATGCGTTGCATCTAAGGAAAATGAGCTTATTATGAGCCCCCTCAGACACTCTATTTTGCAGTACCCAATGGATCACAGTGCTGCATCATATAACAGGGAAGGTGCCAAAGTGTTCAGACAACATGCTAGCCTGAAACTGGAAAGTCAGCTACATAACAGGATCCTTCGGAGTGCTAGGTCCTGATACAAATACTCTTGCCCCTTTGCTACAGCACAGTGTCCTCTCCCCTGCTCAAGGCACAGCTGATCACTCCGGGCACCTCACGGGTGTGAGATGTACAACCATGGTGCTGCGTGGTAGCAATGCGCAAGAAATAGCCCAACCTGTGAAAAAGCGGGAGGTAATTTTGTGAGTCTCATACTTAGATGCAGCTTTACGACCCCCTGGTGCTCCAGCAGCCAAGCCTGCTCTCCAGGGATCCCACTGGAGATCACCAGTCTCTTTCACCCTGAGAGGACTTCAAAAAACAACTCCAACTGTGATCACCTGAAGGCGTTCACAAAAGGAAGAAAAGCAACCCTAATGGACATGGCTGAAAAAGAAGTGACCCCGATGAAAAACATGTGGAGAAAATGCCAGAAGGCTGATGCAATCATCCTCTCTCCAAACACCCAGTTACATGGGATGAGTTGTCCCGAAGATGAGCTGCAGGGCTCCCACTTCTCACCAAACCCATTTGGGTGAAATATTTGCTGTGTCATCTTCTGCTGGGTAATAGTTTCCTTGCAAGGTTTTCTACACAAAACCTAAATTGCACAAAAGCGGAGAGCCCATCTATTTAAACATTTTTCCAGTATATCTGCTTCCCATCCCTGAAGGTACTTGGAATTCTTCAGCCACGTTTCTAAACATCTCAGAGAATGAACTGAGGAAGTCAGCCACACAAACTGCCTAAGACTAGGAAATATAGAGCATTCCACAGCTATCTAAAGCAAATAAAATACAGAATAGTTGTTACTTTCAACTTTAAATGCAGAAAAGACCACTAAAACAGTTATATTAAAATAATAAGGCAGCACTCAAAAAATTAAGACAGGATAAAAATAAGATTGTTCACATACCCCTAGCTCTTTCACCATGAGAATATACATTATAAACAGCCTTTTTTCCCAGCCACTTGCTGTTTTTCTGCATATTTAAACACAGATGTGGATGCTTAGCAACTGTAAAACAAAGTCATTTACTTAAATAACTGAGTATAGATTAAGGTACTTCATTTTATATATGTACTTTTAAAATATTGTGTCTGTTTTACAATATTATTTAACACCCAGAGAGACAGAATCCTCATATATGGATTCCAAAAATAAGTCACTTACCTTTGCATTTAAGCAAAGAAATAGGGATTTGAGTGTGCTATGTAGGTATCTGTGTGAGCGTACATGTGTGTATTTGTGTGTGTGCATGTGCGTACTTTGTATATCAAGTTACCTACATACACAATGAGTAAGAACAGAAAAAGACCTAGGAAAACAAATGATTAACATGTTAAAGTATTCCGTTAGTGTAAGAATAAATGCAGTTATACAATGGTAAGGTCTGTATCATTCAGTATATCAAAAATTGTTACAAAGCAGGAAAAGCGTTTTGTTAGAAATGCCCATGTTTTAAACTGGAGACAAAAAGGAAAATCAGGAAATTTCCAACAGTTCAGAAACATCATGGAGCCGCTGCACTGCAGTATTTCATAGTACTTCCAAACACAGAACATGGACTTTTTCAAGTTACTCAAAACACTGTCTTCATAAAAGGTTTTGCTGAATGAATTAGTCAACAGCATATAAAAAAATGTTTCCCTGGAGTGTGCATTATTTTGCACCACTCGCAAGCAAAACAAAGTTTTTGAAGAGGAATAATACATTTTGTTACACTAACTGGTCTGGCTGAAAAAAACAGATATTTTTTTTAAGCACACAAAATTTTCTTCAGATCTCTTACCTATTTGTTTCCTGTACTGGTCAACAGGAGTCCTTGCTGTAGAAGCATCTTTTCTACCCATCGTTTTCAATCCAAAAATCACTGTCAGTATCAGAAAAAAAAAAAAAAGCATTATTCCTAAATAAGTTACTAAGGAAATCAATGACTTATACATCAGAAAAAAACCTGTAACAAGCAACATTTACATGATTATACACGAAGACATAAGCCTTCCCAGAGTACAATGAGACACTGGAGTTAATCATCACTATTCTGAAGACTATTAGATAAATTCTAAACATACCTTTTTCCCCATTGCATGGGTTATTAACATTACAGAATGCCTGTTAGTTTGAATAAAAAAAAAAAATATAAAAAAAGGATTTAAACTGATTGCACTGTAATTCAGCGTTTGGTACCACTGAATTACATTCCTATATAATTTTTTTCTTTAGTAAACCAGGGATTGAATGTAGTATTGTGAGCTGCTTGTATTGTTGGCAAACACATTTACACTATGCCTGGGAGTCTGAGGCAGGACTAGGCATGTGTGCACACACAGGTGTAAGTGCTCAGGAAACCCACCTGCAGACGCAGCCCTCCAGCCACCCTGAGCAAAAGAGAGGAACAGATACTTAAAACACGGATACCTAAAACCCCACACTCTCCTACCTTCCCGTCATGGGCTCTAGAGATCTGCGAATGAAAAGGAAGTGGAGAATAAAGGTGAGAGCTGGGGCTGTGCCCGTATTACACCTCTCAGCCAAAGTATTGAGAGTTTAAGTCACCTTCAATCCTGACTCTTGAATGGGCTTCTCATGTTGCATAGCGCAAGCAGGTGACGCTAGGATTGCACAGGGAACTGCACCATCATTCATCCAAAGATGCTCTTTTTGGTACTTTGGTGCTTCCACACCATCTGTGTAACTGAACAAGCGTCATCTAGCAAACCCCCGATATACCCATTTAATGTGCAAAACCTTATGGTCTCCTATTCATCCCCTCACAGGGCTGCCACTCAAAAGATACAGTAAGATTCTACAAACATGCTCATTTCACCTCTTTTTCCATAGTCAAAAAATACCTGGCTTTTATAGTCATGCTTGTTGCTCAAAACACTGGGTTTCAATCATTTTGGCTGGGCTGAAGACATCACTCATCACAGCGATGATAAGCCCCACTGTTTGACCATCTTTATGACACAAGCATCCCAACATCAACCCCTGTGCTCACAAGAGGACTGACATTTTCCAGAAGTGTCAGATTTACCATCCGAGCACAGAAGATGCACAACAGCCAACACTTGCCTTCTCCCAGCCGGCCTTGGTGAGCTCAGTGCCAAGGGCAAACTTTGACTGAACTGTCCCGGGTAGCCACAAACCGTCTGCAGATTGAGCACATGTGGCTTTTTTACTTTTCATCATCATGTTTAAGGCATCACAACTCTAAACATCCGCCATTATTTTCTTTATAGCTTCAAACAAGGTTTAAAGTGTAGCCGCAGGAATGATCCCACTAGTTTTTCATGCATATTAAAACCACAACGTTTCTTTTGTATTTATCTATTCTACAAGAATTATTGCCACTTAATGTCAAGTGACAAATCCGGAACAGAGACGGAACCAGGCTCCTTAATCTAAAGCGTGGGACACAGGGCATAAAATGAACTTTGGTACTCAAAAATCAGCAACCTTTTTTAAAGGTATTCAGGAATAACAAGAAGGTATAAAAGACTGCCATTATTTTTTAATCCGAACTGAAAACTCAATTGTAGTGTCCTAATGTTTCCATACATTACTTTGGTTTAATTCGGAGAATACTCCCATTTTATGTAAAACACATAAGCAGTAAACCGTAATCCACTGGGGTTTTTTCCCTCTATTATGTTTCCCAGCTACTCTCTTGACGGAGTTGTAGTTCTCACATAACCTTCACATCAGAATAACAAGAGTGGAAAATAAAAGTACCATTTGAACTTTCAGGTAGTTGAGGAGATAACAGATACACTTTACACTGCAAAACTAGTTCTTGGCTTTTTTATGCCACTGTTAGGGACTGTTTTGACTTGCCTTTTGCAATTTCAATAGCCTGCTAATGTTTTGTAACAAAACGTCAGCTGCGAAAGATGTTTGCAGTTTTAGCAGTGCCAATAAAACACAAGAAGAAAATGCAGGCAAAAATTATTTCCCGAGTTAATACGAGCCACAAAGATGCTCGCATTTGCCCGCGTGGCTCGGTGTCACTGACTCCCACATCTAGAACCTCGACTCCTCTTTGTTCTTCAAAGGGATGCAGTAATCATCATTCATTTCCACCGCTTTGATGGTTAGATAGCAAACGCCCGAGAAACCCATGGAGACATTAGCACATACAGCTGCAATGTCTAATAAGACAGCTATTTGCATAAAAGATCAGCCACAATTTAGAATGTGTTGTGATAGATGTGGAAAGGGAATAACAGATCTATATTAGCATGTACGAAACCGAGATTGTTTTCACAATTTAATTCCTCAGGGACTGTGGCTCATCACCTTCTCTTGTAAAGAATCCTGCATTCCCTGAGGAAGCAACTTGCCATGAGCCAGAGTTAAACTAAAATATGGATTAATAAGAGATAATATTTATTATTTATCAACCTTGCTGTAGGAGTGGTTTCCAGCATAACTTTCTGATCAGATTTCCATAAAGGAAAAGCCTGGAACCTTTATGAGTCACGAAATGATTTGAAAAGCACCCTTTCCCCATTTAAAATAGCAGTGGTCATCCTACAATAATTGGTCATCTTAACTTCACTGTAAACAAAATTTGCACTCAAGTCTTTCCCAGCTGTCTCTGGCTGCTCCTCTGCCTCCGACGTCGGCGAGCGGAGGATCTGGCCTTTCCTCCATTTCCTTGCCAAACGCAAGGCATAGGCAGAGCACCGTGCTGGGTGCACCCCGAGCAGCCTTCAGGTCCCTGGAATTTTAATGACTACATAACCCTTTAAAAAACACGTAAAGGAGCTTGTCACTGCTCTTTTTACAGGCTACTAAAAATACTTCAAGAGTAATTTCAGATCATCTGAAGGCAACGTGAGCCCTCCTCAACTTTCAAGCTTTTACAAAAGATGGTTTCAAGAAAATGAAGCGAGGCCCAATGGAATGAGTTTTTGTTTATTGCTATTTCAGAGATACTACAAGGTCAAAAGATGTCCTTGTTTTTGTGGTTCCCTTCACTGTTTTTTCACCCTCTTTCTCTTCCCCTCTAGTAATTCACCTCTGAAGGCTTACACACTCAGAAGAACACTGATTTTTCTTTTCCTCCTCTTTTATTCATAAGCAGTGACTGATAATAATTAATACACACAATAAATTGCGTATTATCACCTCCCACTGTCAATAGCATTTTGTGAAACAAAAACCAGTTCTGAAAGTCCATTGAAGGTCTGGCCGCAGGAGTGTTTAAATCCCAACTCACTATTCTTGATGCATACACAGCCTGTATCAACCAAAAAAAATTTAAAGCTATTACTTTAATGAAATAGAAAAATACCATGAATGACTTTAGAAATACTAATAAAAATTAAGTACAGGGACTATATAGCACGAAGATTGCACTTTGTGCATTTATGGTGCAATACAAATGATTAATAACAGTGATAAGGCTTAAAGTGTGAACCAGTGAACACTCAAAGATCTACATATGTGCATGTGTACAAACTTTCTTAGCGGTGATACTTGATAGTATGTCTGTATTCTTCAACAATAAGCTGCCTAAATATTAATAGAGGGCATGTTAAAGAAATAAAAATAATCAATTAAATTACTTGTTTTGCAGCTGAAATATAGCATCAGTTGAGAGAAAAGCAAGTAAAACTTCAGGATAGAAAAGAACCACTACAGAACGTGGTACTGGACCAAGTCTTCAGCTGTAATAGAAAATGCAGCCGAATGCACAGTGAATATCTGCATATATGCAGAAGTACCTTACCCTTAATTGCAAATGGATATCTAACTTAAAAATCTTTTTTTTTTTTTTGTTGGATGCAATGCAGGTTGATAATTTGAACTCATAACCCAAATCGTTCTTTAATATAATTCAAAGCTTACTGATGTCAGAGAAAGAATTGGTCTTTTACCAGTCAATTCCATAGCTCATAATTTAATAAATAATGGATATTAAAAACCTTACAAGCTACAAGAGAGCAAAACCAGCCTTTTATCCTCCTCGGGTAAAATCCAAGGAGTACATCAGATCCTCTACAAACATCAAGTTATTCTAAAGAACTGGTAGCACTACATTTAAAGTGGGAAGCCGTCTGCATGTAGGTATTTTGGAAATCATTGTTGTTGGTTATTTTAATTGGCTTTTTTTGGTGTACTGCTGAAGTACAGTAACTAAGCTCTCTGTGTACAGCAGTGGAAGAAATGCAGTGGAAGTAACCTGCAGCCAAAATTGCAAGAATAATGCAGCTGAATACCTCAACCATACGTTAGCCAAGAGAAAGAATTTAAAAACCTTTACTACTACTACTTAAAAAAAACATACAAACACAAAAAAAATTGAAAAAAGATACATTCATGTTCTATCTGTTGATAAGTCTTACAGTAGTCTTCACCTTTCCTCTGGAAAGTCTCTCTCAAAGGATGAGACTATTATTTCAAAGGAAAGAATACCTGCCCATGGTGCTTCTTGCAGAATCTAGCTCTACTTTCTTTGGGGATTTATTTAATTTTCTTTTAATAAAAGGAATTTAACATTTCTTTACTTAATTTAACCTTGAAAGCAGCAGAGGTGATTTAAATTCAGTTAAATTTGGGAAAATGAATCAAAAAAACAGGATCCATAACTCCAGTTGGAACAAATACTGCTAAAATAATCTTAACTTTCTACACAAGGACAACAAACACTGTAACATATTGTAAGATTAAAACCATCTAGGAATTACAACTTTTATTCTGTTTCATAGCTTCACGTAAGCACTAGGAACAAAACACACATTGTTACTTCCAGTAAGTGCCCTTTGCACCCGAGAAAAAGGAGCTGCTCTGTTGTTAGCTACACAGTGCCTACAGAACCCATGAAATTAGCTCTAAATTTATTTAACAAAAGTAGTGCCCAGTCCATATGAATACTCAGCATATTCTCCTGGATGTTTCAAAATCCTGAGGCAATATATTATGAAAAATAAATTTCATCAACAATCCAGATTAGTGCCACCTGATTTCAGGAAGGTAGGTGAGACACCCAAGTTATGCAGGAGGCCACCTCCACTCCCTTTACAGTGAATGAAGAGAGAGATGCAATGGTAAGGAATCCAAATCACCTCCGACAATCTTGCTTTCTTGCTATGCTCCTAAACCTCCCCCGAGTACCTAAAATTTGGTGGGATTATTTAGGACCAAATATTTGCATTTGGTCCTCTAGCAAAAAGTCTACTTACTTTTGCTAGATGTAAAATGTTTTTAAATATCTGAAGAGTTGAAAAAATTATCATTAAATGTATTCATGACAGCCAGGAAAACAGTGAAAATTTCAAGGGCTGCAAAACCTGACTAAGATTTTTTTTTAAAAGACTTCATACTTATTAGGTTTTTTAAGCAAAAAGAGGCTATTAAAAATGTCAAAGGTTCCTTTCAGTCCCAGCAGAGCAGAGTTTGTCACAGCTTCTACGGGAAGAAGAACCAAAATGTACTAGGCCAAAACTCGCTTATAAAAACATTACTTATACAGAAGATATCTGTTTAGCAATTGGTGTTATACTTGTTATAAAAACAGTATGACATTTTGCAGAAGAATATTCCTATCTGTAGAGGTTCTATGCACCTTACATTTACTTCTCATTATTAGGATTTGTTATTTGTTTTCAGAACCAAATTCCCTACTCACTTCAGAGCCGAGTAGAGCTATGCCATCTGTGAAACATATATTCATTTTAATATGAAGACAGATCTTCAGCTGAACAAATTTAAAATTCCAAACGTTCAAAGATGAACTTTTTTTTCATTTTTATGAATATATGATGGCATCGGTGTGTCAAGAAAACATCCTTAAAGAAGTTCATGAAGGAAAAAAGCATACATGTGGTTCAATTCTGCCTTGCCAGACAGTTCAAAATGTAGCATTTCCCTGAGGAAAGAGTAATCTCTGCTAAAGGGAAAATTACATGATAAATGACACCATATGCAGTATTTCAGAATAACATTCTTCAAAATAACAGAATCTGTTTAAACTTTTTTTTTGGGGGGGGGGACACTACGGTAGAAATCGGACGTAAAAAGGGTGGGAAAAGAACGGGCATCCAGACCACCCCAATGCCCAGAGGCACATCCACCAAGGATGGGTACAGCCTCCACGGGAACAACCACAGAAGCTGTACAAACACCTCTGTGGTCTTAGGGTAAGTATGGAGGACACCGCCACCACCACCACGCCTGCACAAGAGGGAAACAAAGCACACGGCCTCTGCCTCGCGAGTTAAAAGTTCATCGAGTCAAGAGCAACAATGAGAAACAATTATTTGCTCCGTCTCAGTAACTGAAGTGGCAGCAGCGAACATTTCGCGTTTCAGTTAAGTCCAGGCAGTTTTAGTCCCTCTTTGATCCCCACCACACACCCCTTCAGCACTCATTTCCTTTGATGAAGTAGGGAATAATTAAATAACAGGTATAAAGCTAGAGGTCATAGACCTTAAATCTCAAAATCAGCTAAGTCTGCCTAAGCACTTCACTTCTAATATGTTATGAAGCTACAATTCTTGAATTTAATAGAGCACCACGTGGTTTCACTGAGGTCTTCTTATTCCAAAACCTCAGAAACTTTGTTTTGCCCTGATAGGTGTTATAGCAGGGGAGGAGCGACTTCTTTCCCTTCTTTAAATCAAAAGAACCCCTCTACTCTCCCCTCTCTTTAGCTTTGGGAACTGACAAAAATTCTATTTTTATCAGATGTTACTCCTTTCCTGGGACTGCCACAAGTCATAGCTTCCTACAAGCCTGGGTGCTTTAATTATATACACTTGTTAATTCCGCATTTGTAGATTTTAAGCTTAGGCTTATTTTTGACAGAAATGAAATTCTTATTTCTTCCTCAAGTGAGAAGAAATATTTAGGGCGTAATTATACTTCCCTTTGGCATATCCATCTTAAACTACAGTTCACAACCATCCAGAGGACAGAAAGTCTGTTTCATGACGTTTTCAATAGTGCAAAATGGGATAACAACCTTCAGTGAGAATAAATCTTGTAATTTTTTAAGTTATTCACACACAAAAAAATTTTGGAACAATAAGTAATTCCATATTGATCTTTTTTTTTGTTTCTATTGTGCCTTTTTTTCTGCTTGCATTATCTTGGACCATTAAAAATAAAAAAATTCTGAGTGAATTACTTAAAAATTGAAATAGTTTCTTTGAAGTAATCTATCAAAACAAGACAATTGGAAACTGCTGGAATTTTTCCTTTCCTCTCAGCCTGTTTTTGAAAAAATGCTTTTTAAAGTATGTTAGGCTAAGTTTCAGCTTAATTTTTTTCCCATTAATTCTAATATTGATATCCCATCTATTTTGACTCCATTTTCATTGAAATTTGTCTATCATTCAAAAAGAAAACCAGCTCTCAGCAAATAGGCTGTTCCTGCTTGACAATCAACCGAATAACTGAAAACCAGAAGAGAAAACAGCCACAAATAAGCCACACAGGCATAAGGCCGGGAGGCAGAGAAATGTGCCCTTCTGTTATATGTTTCACTGTAGTACAATATGGTGTCCCAGCACACATGACTTCAAGTCACAGTAATTGCTAAAACCGGTGTCCACATTTATAGCCTAACGATTGCCTCACTTCTTACTTTGAGCAAGCATGCAAACGTTGAAAGCAAGTTACAAATGACAGCAGCAAATAACACTTCAGTACACGTAGAGCTAATCGTAACACTTCAGCAAAACAGAATTATTAGTTCCATTACTAAACCTGGTGTTGGAAAGGACTTAAAAGGTAATCTTTCCATCCAGCATTCGGAATGAATGTAGGGTTTTTTTTTCCTTTCTCTGAAACTACTGCAGCTCGATAAGTATTAAATAGACTGATCTATGAATGAAGAAAAACAGTTTTATGCCACTTTTGTTGTCTCACATGCTGTATTAGGCATCCAGGAAAGCAACTCAGCTTAACAAAAAATAAATCTATTCTAGTCACCAGGCAAAAGAAACATTAAGTGTAAAGAGTTTTAATTTGGTGGTTTTGGTATTTATGTCTTCCTCTATTTTTCAATAATTGATTAAAGACAGAATAATCTGTTAATCTTCCCCATAAAGATCAGAAGATAAAGCTGACATGCATTTCCTTAGCCTTAACACAATATATCATTTTTTGTGTTTTTTTCTTTAAAACTGTCTGAGGTGAAAACCAGTAGATAGGTTAGTGTTAACATATCAAATGTAAAGTTCAGCCCTACAGAACTTAACAATGAGCTTAACAGTCAGGCTTAGTGAACAGACCCATAGACGTTAGCAGCAGCATTTTCAAAACCAAGTCCTACTCTATTGGTTTTGAAGGATTAGGCCATAATTGGGTGAAGAGTTTAATACGGCTTAAATAACATCAGCTCAGTAGTTTCCAAAGTAGTTCAAAACAATAGGCCAAGCACTCTCTCTGCAGATTATATCTAAATTGCTCAAGACTTGGCTCTCCTGAAACCTACCTAGAGATCCCATTAAAGGAAATGATTTTTAAGATAAAGAATAAAGTAATAGTGTATGTGATACCATCTCTTGAGGAGCTTTATGTTCTATTTGGGCAAAAAGGGAATATAAGATCATTGATATCTACCAAAAATCTGAATCTTGAACAAAAATTGAATTAAAGGTATGGATCAAAATCAGGCTAAAACCTTTATATGAGCCAAATGAAAAAATAAGCTTTGATAGCCATCAGAAAATGTGGTAAACTGTTTACTTGCCTCATTTTAAGGCAGAGGAGACAAGTGTGGAGTGCAGCTGGGAAGAAAAGGCAGCAAAACCAAAAATCGTCAACCAGCAAAAAAGTATCAGTTGAAACAGCAGAAAGTCGTGTGAACAACTGAAGGTCCTCGATACAACCAGTTGTGCAAATGTCTGCTTGGGCTCTTTTCACGGCTCTCCCCGTAAGACCACAGGATGGGAGGAGACTGTCCCCACCTACTCCCACTGCTCCTGAGCAGTGTGCGCGTGCCACAAGGAAGAAATTTTGCTGCAGGGTTCATTGTCCAGGAGAATGCCAAAGGAAAGGATGGCACCAACTGAGACTAACACACTGAAAAAAGGTACTCCTTTGGATGTTTCAAGTCACACAATACACATGAAATTCTATTTACTGTAAAAATATTAGTGAAATATAAAATTGAACACTTTTTCATGGGTTGCCACTTTTGGAGATGGCACATTTTTAAGACCCTGGGTTCTGACATGTGAAAGGTTGGCCTTCTCTGGCCTAAAGGATACCTCTGATGAGAGATTCCTACACCTCAAACTAGTTAGGAATGGAATGGAATGGAATGGTTACGAGACTCCTAAAAGACATCATTTAATGAGCAGCTATCAGCTTGCGAGTATTTCTTCAGAAACCCTAGCCTGAGATAAAACGGCAGACAACAATCCGCTCCATTCACTCTAATTTCCTGAGTGCATCTCTCTAAGCACTAGGGGTTTGCACATGCCCTCGGCTAGAGTCAAAGAAAAATGTATGCTTCAGCACTGCCATAAAGTTTTACGAGGAAGAGGGGGATATACTGCCTGAAATCTAGCCTTGTAGACTGCATACAACGAAAAAAAACCTGCTAGAGCATACAGTAAATTGAGTTCAGACTGGTTTTCATAAGAACAAACAGATTCAACACCAACGTCACAAGAAACTGCAGGTCTGTTCTCTTCCTGGCTACGATTGCTCAGTCTGGCCACTACTGTACCAAAAGCTGTACAATCCTGTAAACAAGCTTAAGAAGTTTAAGGAGAGCTGGGTCAACTCTGAAAAGGACTTTACCTAAGTCGCTTCTGCTTTTAACTTCCAAAATACTCTACCCCATGCGCTCAGCTTTACAGCCATCCCAGTTGTTTCCATACTGATTTCTTTCTTTTTTTTCAATAAGGTGAGTTAATGAAAATGTATACCAATATAGTACAGGGGAAACCTCTTTCCAGCTCTTCACTTTTTCCAGCACTGACAGTGCTTAAGTCTGAAGGCTCAAAAACAGACAAGAGACAAGTTTGGTCACAGAGCCATTGCCCTGAGCTTTTTCCTACACACACCATTCCCTCCCCTTGAAGGTCTCCTCAAGGTACAGTACATATTCTATAGAGTCCTTCTATGGTCAGGATACAGAATTGAACCAAGCCTATACAATATACATTACTTGTGTGCAATAAATGACAGAATGCAAGTGCTTTGAATTCTTTACTCTGCATATATGGCTATGTTTTAGTATGGTACCCACATTTAGATCATAATTTCCATGGGTCTATATAAACATGCATGAAGATAAACAGGCTCTCTTCCCATGTAGAACTGGAAGAATTCATCCAGAAGCTTTGCTTTGTAAATCATTTCAGATGTATTTTACTGAAGCCATAAAGGATATTAGCAAGTGCGCTGGGACCTTTTGTTTTAAATTATTATGATCTGTTACTCTAACATAAGTTACTAATATTATTTAACCCCACTGGTGTACTTAAAACAAAAATAGTTTGAAGCTCTTTTAAATAGGTTTTGTCTCTATAGTAATCATTTTTCCAGAATACCTTCTTCCTATTTAGCCTGTTGGTCTGCTGCTTTGTATACCCAGAAAGATACCGAAATAATCCAGGCTTTCAAATTACCCTATCTTTCAGCATAAAAAAGTAAACAGCAATCTAAGAATGCTTTGTTAACCTTTTCACTCCAAATTACAGAAAGATTCATTCATAAATTAAATAGCATACGTCAAAAAATTCCAAAGAAAGCAACATCCATCCTTGTTCTGACCATTTTATGATTGCAGAATCAGAAACCCCCCAAATTATCAGCTGCTGCAATTCTTTGTGGTTCCATTAAAACCATACTTAAGTTAATCGCACCAAAGTCTAAAGTTGGAAAAACATATTTTAGAAAGCTTTCCATGATGCGTATATACAACAAAAAAGAAACAATGCTTTCCATGCCCTCCGTAATGGGAAGAAAGGACAAATTCTCACAGATGCAGCATAGCCTTGCCTAGGACACTCAACACTATGTATGTAGGAGGGCCCTCACAGCAGCCAGGTGGGATAGCTAGCTAATAGAGCTTGTTGAGGTCCACCATGGGTGAGGTAAGGTAGACGTGTGGTCAGAAACATCACGGCAAGCTTGAACCCACTCTCAAGCCCACCTACTAAAGGTAATACCATTAACAGAAGTCAGTGTGTGTCTTCCAGGACCTTCATCGTGCTTTCAAATTTTTCAGGATATGTTTTTCATAGAAATTAGAACTAGATGCAACATTCCAGCACTGGTCTTACGTCTCTCTGCACTTCTACCAGGCAGCATCAGCCCTTCTTGCCACTGCCATGCACTTGAATCCCCTGTGGCTACAGGTGCTTACTCACAACCCCAAGTCTTCCCACAGTCACAGCTTTACAAGATAAAATCTTCCATTCTGCACACACATCCAGCATTCCTTCTTCCTCAACACATTTGCAGACAAATTGCATTTTAACGGACTCACGTTTCCATGATCTCAGCCATGCTTTAAACTTCATCCCTTCTTCATCAATCCAGCAATCACTGAACCATCCACAGTTTGTCACTATTGCTTTTGTGTTTACACCCAGACAATTGACTAAAACAGCAAAAAGCATCACACCTGACACGAGCACTGGGGAAAGTCCCCTCAAGCTCTCATCTGTTGACAGTGGCCTCCAGCCATTACTTACTGCTGGCAGCTCACCAGCTTTTTATCCATTTTATTGTTACTGTACAGTCCTAATTTTTAAATTAATTTTAGTTGAGTAACAGTAAATCAAGGACCTAATCAAATTTAAATGTTAGCTATACAAATAGTGTACTTTCAGTTTGACAGCCAAGACACAAAAACAAAACAAGTAATACACTGCTTCAGGTTAACTGTTTCCTTTTGGCAAGAACACAAGTAATACAAAACTGGTTTAGCAGTGAAGTAAGTGATGTAATCTTACTTGGAGGCACTGTAATCAGCTCCACACACAATGAGTGCCTACTGGACAATTTCTATGGCATACATACTACATGAAAGAAAGACCTATGTTTTTTCATATGAGCTTTTAGGCATGATCACTTTCAAAAGCAGACAAAACCATGAGGTGAGAGTTTAAGCGGAGACGGTGACATGGTAAAGCCAAGTACTGAAACACCCTCCACACTGACTTGGTACGGTAACAAGTTGAAAACATAGGTAATTTAAAATAGAAAGTTTAAAACATGTTCAGCTTGAAACTACAGGGGAGTCCCATAAACAAGCTTTGTGTATCTGAGAGGCTTTAAGATGTTGCTGACCCTAGGTGTTCAATCACCTTTCAGCCAGGGATGAGCAGACTATAAGAAAGGGCCACAAGAGGGGGTACATTCTGCCCCCAGAACCCCATTTCCAGCCTATGCATCAGCTCAAGCCACCCAAAAAGAAATGTGAGTTAAGGTGAGGAAAGCAAACTCCAGTGACTGAGGTGGAGGTATTGCTGGCTCTTCCACACAGGCTGCAATCTGAGGGGTGTGGAGAAGGCGAGCAGCTGGCAGCATCTTAAACCATAGCATCTAGGGCTTCCAGAGCACATCTGTCAGAGCCATTTGTGAATAAATTTGAGCATGAGAGTTTGTAGAATTGAGAACTTCATATGTAAAGATTACAATGAAAACACAATAGATAAAAGCACAAAAAGCTACAAAGGCTGATTGATAACATAAATGTGAGATGGAATTATCACGGGTAAACTTAACCTTTTCTTCATTTACACCACAGAGCACAGCCGGAGAGAAAGAAATTGAAACTTTGAAGTCTACTACATTTCCAACCCAATCTGTTTCCCCACTATAAAAAAAACAGTTCATAACATAAAAGGTTTTGTTCCATTATTTATTTTATTTCAATGGAAATACATGAGGACAAATTTGGCTTGCTGGCTAGAGGCAACCAACTACAGGCAATGTAACCCCATCTTTTATTTTGTTGTCTTACTCAAGAATAGAAGTAACAGCATTAGTAGCTGACAACAAACTTGTGTACAAAATGGTGCGCTTCAGTTTGCCCGCTGGATTTTAACTTCCCAATACCATTCCCAACGTTAACCTAGTGCTAACCTTTGCTCTTTCCCTCTCTCATACCTGCCCTTTCAGGTGTAAGCGACTTCTCCACTGTAAGCTTCTGCTGTCAGAAGTGTCTTTCTCCATTTATTCACTTTACCAGCTCAACATCTATTCCTGGATTTCTATTTCACCCTTCCTCTCCTGACTACCTCCCATCCTTCTTTACACCTGCTATTGGGTTTACATTGGCTAATTCATCACAACGTGTCTTTCCAATTCTGTCGAGTTTTTGATAGTAAAACATACTGGATAAAGGACAATGTCAAGAACAATCACAACACATGAATAAGCAGTATTTTGTTGACATATGAATGATCATATTTAACACTGCAAAAAGTCCTGGGAGACAATAAACTCTATTGTATAAAGCTCCGTTGCATCATTGCAATATGTGGTTAGAGAGGCAAAATCAAACTTCAAATTGCTAATGCTGATTTTTAGCCTTGCTGCTAAAAAATGCAGAAGAAATGGGAAACAAAGGGATTAGCACTGTCCATGTCAAGAATGCCTGGAGTAAGTGTTTACTCAGCCCACTGAATTACAGGGGTATCTATGCACAACTACTGATACAAAAGCACCTGGGGTGCCTTGACATTTTCCCATGACCTTCAAACATAATTTTAATGAATAAAAATGTATCAGGAATCATAGGCTGTTGCAGATAATTTTGGGATATTAAAGCTGCATTAATACAAGTCCTACTTGGAAAAACACATGCAAGTGCTTTTTCTACTTCTGCAGCAGTACCAGTGACTATCTATGTTTGTCATTACATGAAACAGAGTTCCTTCTTAAATGGCAAACACCCCAGTTTTTCTGGAACTATCTTTCCTTCTTATCTTCTTCCCAAAGGGGAAAAAAAAAAAATCTTACCTGCTTATTCTGTGTGTCAAAAAATACTTTGAGACTAAAACTGATTATTAAAGAGCCGTAACATAAATTGTGTTTCTTCATCTCCTCTACCAACGACACCATGATGTTTATGTTGTGCCTAATACTGCATTGATATATGAGATCATCAGCTTGGTAACAAAAAACAGTTTCACTGTGCCTGTGATTGATAAACTATGGAAGTATTAAAACATTAAAAATGTTAATCTTTGTAATAATCTCCTGAAAAATTTTTATATTAATTTAAACCAGCGATCATTTTAATATTTAATCATTGCAGACTTCATTTGAAATGAGGATAGCCATTCACTGAAAAGCACTTCATTTTTTATTTTAAAAAATGATCAGCTTGTATGTATTCTGTAAATCTCTTCAGATTTCTTCCTCAATAAAAAGTAAACCTGCAAGCAAATGAAAAAATCTACAGGAGCAGAAAAATTTAAAGCAGAGTTTGTTGTCTGAAAACATATACTTTCGCAGTCCTGTTTCCCAGGAGTAACTGTGTTACAACAGTAATATTGTAAGAGGTTTAGAGGATTGAGCAAGACTTCTACTGTAAATGAAAATCACTAGCTTCTTTGGCTACACCTTACAACCATCTATGTTTCATTCTCTTTATGTATGTCGTAACATGTAAACATAACAATTTATTTATGAAGAATAAGTACTTGATAGAGTGACTCAGCTTTCCAAGCTGATATTAAACTGGTTTAGGTTTTTTTAACATGTAACCCCACTTTATAACATTAGCCTCCTTCAGCAACATATAAAGACTTTACAAAGTATCCTATCCTTGTCTATAATTCACAGCTTGTCTTGCCTAATGAAAAATTTAGATTAATATGGAAATATCCCAAAGGAAAACAAAACCAAGAACTTCCTAGTTATGAGAAAAATCTCATGGAAACTCCAAAATTCCAACTGCGATTAATTATGACTAATCTTGACAGTATTTGCCTGGTTTCTTTTGAAAGATTTTTAAAACTATCTAAGAAACAAAACTAATTCATGGTATCAAGAAACAAATTTCACAGAGAAATCGAAGGGAAATGTCTTCATTGCACTGCAAAAAAACCTCTCAGCTTGTTTTCTATGTAGAGTCTACTAAAATTATATGCTTTCTGGAGGTACTGAGATAAAACGCACTGAGCTTAAGTTGTCCTTTAAGACTGGGATGCAGGACTTGGCTGAAATATTTGAATGAAATAAATCCTAAATATACACTGGGCAGTATCGCAGGTTAATACATTGGCTTACATGACTAGCCTTCGTTCTGTATTTGTGACCAATAGAGTTAAAGGATTTTCCCATACCTGCTATAAAACTCACACACAAATTGGCTTCCTTTTCTGAAGGGGCTGCAGAGTGCAATGGCAAGAGCTATGAAGAAGTCAGGGAATTGGCAGAAGTGCATGTGGAATCTTCCAATGCATATAAACTTACTCTGTACAGTTCAAGTTTATGAAAATAAAAAACCAGTAATAAAAGCACTGCCTTTATTCTTGATTTTATGAAGAAAAATATATATCTTGTTGCACATTACCTTCTGCTAAAGTCTGTTTTTAAGAAAAGAAGTATGGAAAAATCCTGTTCATTCAATGTGATGCAGTAATTGAATTCAGGAACTCAGCTGCTTGCATCTGAAATGGAAGGGATAGTCCTGTTTTTATGGAACTTAACAGAAACACATATATGTGTTTGTATGTATAGCGATACAAGATTTAAAGTTAATTATAAGAGGAGTTTTACCAGCTAACAGGAATCTCTGGTTTAGCAACTTGATTTGAAATAATCTTTCAAAACCTAGATATTTGAAGAGCTCCCACATCTGTGTTGAAACAACTGAGTATTTTCTATATTGCTTTTGCAGATACAAAATATTATTTTAGACAGACTAAGTCATCAATTGTAGAATATTGTTGTAATCTCTACTTGGTTAAATTAATAAATCAAATTCACAGAATTACAGGATCACTGATGTTGGAAGGGACCTCTTGAGGTCATCTACTTGGGTTCATCTACCCCTGCTCAAAGAAGTTCAGCTATAATACTATACTTAAATTATAAAATAAATTACAAAAAGGATTTATGTATTGAAGCAAGAGTAACAGAAAAAAACTGAGCAACTGCCCTTTCGACGAAAAAAAAAAGTGTCAACTGTTTGTATTGGTGTGATTAATTTGTATCAAACTCAACACCTCTTTGTTTTCTCTATACTCACACTTAGAGTACTGACCTGAAGTAGACTTACATCTTCACGGCTTCCATGAAGAGAGAAAACAAGTCTTAGAAGGGTAAATTGTACTAATTCATGATCAGAGATAATCACGTCAACAAAAGCATCTGCCAAATTTTTCCTTAGTGAGCAAACAAACTGTTTTTTGAACAACCAAGTTTGTCCCTAGCCCATTTTGTACCAAGAGGTGAAGTGATCCAGGCACGGAAGACGTGCCAAATAACACTGCTTAAAAAATTGTTCCGTTTTCCCTGTACTTGTAGATTTTTGTGCATCCCTTAAACATCACTTTCTACAATTTTCCACTATGGAAGTCACACATCAGTAGCAAGGAAGAAAGTCAACACATCTTTATTAACAGGTAGCCTTCCATTCTGATTAGCTCTTTATGAATGAGCCTGGTCCCCAACAGCAAAGAACTTGAGCTCTATACAACAACATGTAATTGAATTACTGTGTGTGAATGCATGTGGTGTACATACAGCTCTGTTACACCTCAAGTGCTTTTAAAGGGGCTTTCTGGTACTACGCTCTGTCCTCATAACTATGTAGGCTGACGTAAGGGAAAGCAGTTTGAGAGCCACACGAGTAGGCTGGCAGAAATCCCTGCCAACACTTCACATTTAGAATCTTTGCAGCTCCCATTTTCTGTCCAGGATTTTCTGAGCATAACCATGATCAGCACACTCTGCAGAAAACAAAGGAGTCCAATGTACCCGGAACACATCACGCCTGCAAAGTAAACACAGCTAGCTCAACAAGCCCGGGTTGTATCAGATTTACTGCACACGCACAGCCGGCCGGCCACATACAGCTCCGTTACACATCGCATGTGCAGCGGCTCCAACACGTCCTGGCCTCACTGCGTGTGGGGGTCAGCCTACTCGCACACACACAGCAGCTGTTTGTCTGGCTCCCAGACACCGGCAAACCCCATACAGACGGGATTTCACACACACACCCCGAGCCACACCGTGCTGGCGGGCAGCGCAAGAGGAGCTGAGCTCACGAGGGAAAGCTGCGGAGTGTCCTCGCATAGAGACATCGCAGGCTCCTGTCAGCTCCTGACAGCGCCCCGGCCAACCCTCGAACATAGCCTTCACCAGGGAGACCCCCTGGTAACGGGTTTATTTCCCTCCAAATCGGCCAGTGGCACCCTGGCGAAGGACCCAGCCTGGCACCAGCCGCCTGCGGGCACGGGGGAATTAAGCCAGACAGCCGAGGAGCGCTCGGGGCTGCCTGAGGCGGCACGGCCAGCCCCGGCCCTGAGGGCAGCCGCCCGCTCTCGCCTCCCGGGCACAGCAAAGGCCGCGGGGGAGGGGAGAGAGGGGGCTTTTCCCGCCCACACCCAAAATGGCCTCGCCGGCCGCCGCCGCTGCTGCTGCTAACCTCTCCCGGCCCCTCAGCCGGCGTTCCGAGGGCGGCACCCGGGCGCCCGCGGCGCCCCCCCGATTGGCAGCGCGCTCCGGCCAATCGCGGAGGCGAGCGCTTTCTCCCGGCCAATGGCAGCGGAGGCCCGCGGCGGACAGCGGGCCGGCCGAGCGCGCCGCCAGTGCGGACGCTCCCTGCCCGCAGGCCAATGGCGGTGCCGGAGGAGCGGCGGGGCAGCGCGCCCCCACCGCCCCGAGGGAGGGCGGTTGCCGTGACAACCGCAGGCCC
>VYZW01021835.1:46140-62326 GCA_013401315.1 Balaeniceps rex
CCGGCCCCCGCCCTCCCGCGGCGCCCAGCAGCTGCGCCCGCAGGTGCGCCGGGGAACGGCCCCCTGCCCCGGCCCGCCGGAGGGGCAGAGGCGGCCTCGGCCCTCGCCTCCTGCCTCGGCCCCGCGGCGCCTGCAGGCCTGCCTGCCTGCCAGGAGGTCGCCTGCGTGCCCTTCTCGGGTGACTCGCTGGGTTTTCCAGGGCAGATGCTTTGAGGGAGGCTGAAAGTTAAGTCGTGGAGTTTTTCAGCATCTCCCCTTCACACCCTCCGCTCAGTTTTTATCACTCTTTCGCCTACCTGTATCAGAAATGTTGCTCCAAACATGTAGAATGAAAAGCAATTAGCCTCTTTCCAGTCATCATCATCACTGGCCCTCTTCAGTGGGAACTTATTTTTAAGGTCCTAAAAACATAGCACATGGGAAATTATTAACCCTGTCAGGTAATTTTTCAATACCTTGAGTTGATGCTAGGTCCTTCGCAACAGATAATGCATTTACTTCGGTGCAAGAAGTAAGCCACTGACTCTTGGAACAGCTTACTGATTAGTATTGCAAGTGCACACTTTGCTTCCTGCAAAATGGCAGTTGATAACTGATCATAACACTCCCCTGTAAGGAAAGATACACAAAAAAGAAATATTTGCATTTGTTTACCTCTGCAGCTTAGGAAGTGAAAGCCATACCCAGCTGAACTTCCCCGTCTTTCTAGATGACATGCATACAGAGTGGAGAATGAGCCTACAGAAAAGTTGATTAATCAGAGTTTCTGTCTGGCACGCGTACCAAACCACAGGGTTTTTCTCCATTCATATCTGTAGCAACCTTAATAGATGGCTGAAATGAAACAGCTTTCTTAGAAATACAGCCTGTCCTGACTTCAAGTGATGAAACACAAAGCTTTTTTGTACCTTTTCTGCCAAGAAATCTCACACTAAGGGTATTTAGCAGCTTTGAACATGGCAGCTCACTGGACACAACCTTATGTTTTCTTCCCAGGGTATCTTGTCCCCTGTGGGACAGGGGGTGTCACACCCACTGTGGGCACCACCTCTGATTTTTCTAACTTCTGCATGTTCAGAATTTTCAGCAATATTTGATTTCATTCATAGTCTTAATGGCAAGCCAGGAACCATATACATGTAAAATATTTTAATACTTTATTTTGCTTCCTTGATTGTTTTAATATGATTCAGTTAAACCCAATTCATGATTATGGTCATCGATATTTGAATATATTATGTGCAAAACAGCAATCACATTCAAATAGCTGTTACACATGATTTTTTGACTGCGTAATCACAACCAAGATAAACAAACATGAAGGAATATCGGAATCAGTTTATCCAGCTACGTGATTTTGCATTATCTGAACCACTGCTGAGGAGTTTGTCCTTGTGAGTCCTTGGAGCAAAATACATTTAGTCCTAGTTCAGTTTCACCTAATTTCACCTAATCACGATATTCATTTCACCACCAAGTTATTCTTCTAAGTAAGAAACCTGTGTATGCCCAGCAGCCTCGATACTGAATCCATAAAGAAGCAGTCATAAGGAATTATGGCTTCATGAAAAGGAGCTCTACAACCACTGAGAAATTTTCACCATTTTTAGTTTCACTGTCTTTAAATTCTTCATTCTTAATCCTCATTTTGTAGGACAAATGTTTGTTTCCCATTATGAGGTTTCTTCTGCAGAGAAGGCATGCGTGTTGGTGGAATGGTCAGAAGGGCGGTTGACATTTAGGTGGTAGAAAGTACTACTGACAGGCTTGCTGTGTTTTGTAGGATAAGCAACAGCCTGGGTGGAGTGTATGTGTCATAGGATATTTATAATCTGTTTCTTACAGGTATAATACACAAGGGATACAATTACTGAATATGTAACTATAACTGAAATGTATATGAATCAGAGAGGAATATTCTGTTGGTCTTGCTACACCCATCAATTTGGTGCCATATCCCTTAAGCAGACGAATTTAAAAATCAAAAAGTGTTTTTTAAACTTACATGGTTTTATTTCACAAAATTTTGAAGAAAATGTATCGGCCGTTGTTTTCAGTGACTGTCTTTTCCTGGTTGTCCTCCTACTTTTCATTTCTTCACAAGATCTTCAGCTTACTCTGACAATTTGACAAGAATCTGTCCCTTTTTGTTCTTGTTCTGTGTAGTGGTTTTCAGCTTTACGATTTGTGAAAAACTTTTGAATGGAAGTTAAGCCTATTGAAAATAGTCTTCCTTTTCTTATTTATCTTTTTCAGAGCTCCTAGAAGCAGTCCCTGAGCTTTTAGAGTTCAGCAGATAAAAGGTTGGAAAATGATGCTCAACATCTTTGTTCCAAGTTGACAACACAGATTAAATTAACATACAGAAAACTAACTCCCCAAATTGCAACAACTTGTCTACTGTCTAACCTGATGTCTCCTCATGTATGTCTAACCACCAGGTTAGGCTCAAAGATGTGAAAGAATGTTCTTAATTATTTTTGTTTGTTTCCTTTTGCCATCACTATGAGTAAGAGTTTTGCCCCATCTGTCATCCAGGACTGTAGCCTGAATGTTGCCAATAAAACAGCTATTTAAGTGGTGCTACTATTCAGGCTATCGTTAAATCTTTCAGGTAATACCTTTCTCCAGAACTTCTAAAAGGTACAGTATTCCCTATCCAACCACAAAGCTGAAACTCTCTTTATGCTCCTGTCACTTCCTAACAATGTCATTTCTGGTGGCTTTGACAGATACAGTCTTGTTCTGCTCATATCCAACCAGAACTGCTGCTGAAAGAAATAATCCCTTTAGCTCATCCCTTAGCCCATGTCATTCCCCACTTTGCATCTCTCCAGTGTCTCCCATCTCTACGCTGGCTCTGTATGCACTTTGCCTTCATTTTGAAATCCTTTATTCCTATCCTGCCTTGTTTTCGTTTAGCTTTAATGTGTTGCTCCTCACTGCTGACTAACCTAGGATACTGTCTTCCACTGTGCTTTTATTCATGTTTTTTTTTAACAAACCCTGATGTGCTTTCCCCCATGTAACACTATTCCTCTCAAATCCATCCAAAACCACAAGTGTGGCAGGATAGCTACTGTAACTTGAGGCCACTGGTGTGCTGAGCCTATTCTAATCATGCTTCTCCCGTATATACCATTTCTGTCCGTTAGCTCATGTCATGTCTTACATTTCAGCTGCAATCTCTTCAGCACAGGTACCTTCCTCTTGCTCTTTGCTTGGTTAATATTTAGCACCACTGTCTCTAAAAGCAGACATTCCTGAAACCTCTGCAGCATAGCCCGTAGCTGAGCAACCCCGGACAACTGTCCTTACCCCTGCTCCCCGCAGGGGTGGAAGGGATGCAGAGCCCATCCTCTCTCCTTGCGGCCTTCTAGCTGAAAATCTCCATGTGGTGTCAGTCATGATAGATGGTGCATTTTGTGACACAGACAGCCTGCCATTAGGACAGACTCATTTCAGTGAAGAGCCATCTGATGGTAATGACTTGCAGTCACAGACTGACCTAGGCTGGCTCGAGTCAGTGTGCTGGAGGTGAAAGGCTCCATATTCCATTACCAGTACTCTTGAGCCATCGAGCCTGCTCCATCCCACCCCTACTTAATCTGTATTGATAGACTCGGTAGCATTTTCCTAACTGCTATCATCCATACAGATGTCTGCCGTCATTTTGTTGATACAGTCAATCAATACTACATTAAATGTTACCTTCAGTTTACCCTTAATTGTCTAAAGTAGATGTGGTATTTTCATTATTTATACAACTATGCCATTAAATTACGCATTCCAGATTAAAAGAATAAAAGACTTGTTTACAGTATTATTATTGCTCTGGCATCAACTTTTGGATTTCTGTGTAAAGAAATTAATCTCCTATCAGAGGGGGAAATGGGGACTGACAAGCACTAGCTCCTGTTGCCTCTGGGACATAATTATGCTTGCAAATACAAAACCAGAAAAATCATAAGCTTAACACAGTAGACACTCTTGAAAGTTTCATCTCAGCATGAAGCTATGTTTTAATTATTATTTTTGTCTGCATTGTTCAGATCGACAGTGCACCAACTAGAATAAGTGCTTATCCTAGTTAATTCTTCATGAGGCTTATGTCACTGGAAGATGCATTTAATTTATTTCCTTTTTCTTTTCTTAAGCTAGCACTGACTAAGTGGTTATCTATAAACATTCAAGAAAGGTTTTACTACTTTAGGGCCAGATCCAAAGCCTGTTGAGTCAATTGGAAACTTCAAAGGTCTTTGGAACAGGCCCTATTACAAGACGGAGTTAAGCTGTGATTTGTTTGGGGACCTTGCAGAATAAAAAAAAAACCTTCTTTATATTCTACAATATTAACAGATTTCCTATGTGGTAGAGATTTTTCTTATGAACTGAATTTGGACACTCTAACATCCCCCCACACCTCAATAATAATTTTACATATATATGTGCATGTCCCAATTCCAACTGAAGATTAATAACATTATAATGCATGATGTCTTTTATAATACAGTCCTTGGAAATATGATTCTATGTAATACATACAGTCCTTACACCTGAACAACTGTCACCTGTGTTGTGGGAGATTTTCATGTTTACTGATTTAATTAGATAATTACAATGATGCATTTCATATTGGGAAAAATCACATACTTTGAAAATTACTGTGACACTATTTCGGTTCATTTTTTTAAAAAAGCTAACCTGTTCAGTATCAACATAATAGTTATTTATTATAGCATCAAAGAAAAGCTCATCTTCCAAGAACAGATGTGGGTTTTGCCATGCCAAAATTAACCAAAGAAATGCTCTGGCTCCAAATATTAGTGTGGTCATCTGGGAAACGAAAATCTATTTACAATTTTATAAATTATTTGGAATATAGTTTGGGAGCCAGGTTCTCCATGTTGCACGATAATGCCCCACATTACTAGGTTGATATAGTTCTCCTCAGTTTACCTCAGAAATCTCCTCCATTTTGTACGAATAATAAAATATTCCATTAAGTCTGGACTTGAAGTTACTTCTCTCCCATCCCAGATGTCTGCCTTAACTGAATTATGCACTGTCCTCCTTTCTACACTACTATACCATTAGCTAATACAGAGTTGAACACATCAGTAGGAGAAGCAGAGAGCTTTTCCTCATACACCCAGTTACCCAACAGCAGAATCCTTAGGGCCCTCTCCTAGCAAGTGTGGGACCTGAAATCTGGTCTTTGTTTCGAATCAGGTAGAAAGAGGGGTTGAAAACAATTCCTGCCAGGTGAATACCCTTTTCTCTTGACTGCAAGGTAAAACAGGAGTTTCTTCTCCATAAAAAGTCCTGTCCTTGGAAGACTTTGTGTAAGGTGTGATCTGAGAAGTGCCACCACACCAAATGCTATCATGCCAATGAAACTGGCATGATGATGCAGCAAGTCTCTGAGAGTCTAGTGTCAAAGGGACAACTAAATGTTGGACTTTATGTGAACGTCACCTAAAGCGGCAGTTAGATGCCTAAGTCCCTTGGCATATCCAGCCGAAGGGACTCTGTAGGACCCCAGCCTCATGAACCTCAATCTGTTTAATGCAACAGTGGAAATTTACTGGATGCTCTGATCACCATCTATGAAAAGCTATCTAAGCAATCAAAATCTGGTAAGAAAGAACTCTAACCTTTATATACCATTAGAAAGAATATATATATATAAAGCTAAAGTTCAAGCTCGACAAAGTGAGAATAGAAATAAGGTATACACTTTTTCTAAGCATTATACTGGATTCTCCATTGTTTTACTGCATAGGTGTTTTTTCCTCCCAGAAGAGGAGACCTTTTTCAGTGAGGATGTCTCCTGGCTTTTGAGAAGCTGTAAAACAAACTAGGGGATGATAATCATCCCTCTCAGCTTTACACTCTGTGCTTCTACTCAGCACACTACAAATAATAAGTGGTTCATTGTTTTATTTCTTGTTGCTGTTTATTGTGTGGTCTGCCTTTTTTTTGCTACTTAGTAGGCTTCTCTCAACAGTTGAAGTGTCTTATGGTCATTCATATCACCCATATTTGAGTCATTGAGAAACATAAATTAATTAATCTTCATTGCAGGCCTATAAGATAAGGGGGTAGCAGCATCACAGTTTTACTGATGGGAAGTGAGGCACAAAGAGCAGCTGGGAGGACCAGCACATCTGACTTCTGTACCAGGGAAAATGCTTGAAACTACAATAGAAAATAGAAATGGATGGATGTCAAATATGGAGGAAGATACCCCATGATTTTTGTAGATGAGGGTCATGCCCCTGTATCTGTTAGAGTTCTTTGAAAGAGTCACCTAAAAATATTGATAAGGGTGACTGGTCAAAATATTATAACTGGAAAGCCAGAACAGCTAAGTTGCTATGGGATAAAAGGGAAGTTACTTCTCTTGTTTAAAACCTAGAAAAAATAGAAATAACAGGTCTGTTTTCATACCAATGGGATAGTGACATATTCACAATGATCTGTCTGGGGTCCATGCTGGTCAATACAGTCCTAAATGACTCAATAGTAAAGCAAAAAAATTTTTCTGATTATACAAAATAATTAAAAGTAACAATTCAAAGATTAGCAGAAACATCCCATGATATTCAGGGATTGCATTTTAAAATGGCTGATGAAATCCAGCAATAAGAACCACTGCTGTCTGTACAAATGGCAGACAATAACACTGTCATCAGTAGACTTGCTGAGAGTACACTGTCCCCATCATCCAGATCATTAATGAAGATGTTAAACAGGACTGGACCCAGTACTTATCCCTGGGGTACGCTGCTAGTTACTGGCCTCCAACTAGACTTTGTGCTGCTGATCACCACCCTCTGGGCTCAGCCATTCAGCCAGTTTTCAACGCACGTCACTGCTCATCCAGCCCATACATCAACACCTTGTCTATGAGGATCTTATGGGAGACAGTGTCAAAGGCCCTGCTGAGGTCCAGTAGACAATATCCACTGCTCTCCCCTTGCCTACCAGTCATTTCATCACAGCAGTTTATCAAGTTGGACTTCCCCTTGGTGAAGCCATGCTGACTATTCCTGATGATCTTCTTGTTGTTAATGTGCCTGGAAATGCTTTCCAGGATCAGCTGCTCCATCACCTTCCCAGGGATCAAGGTGAGGCTGACTGGCCTGTAGTTCCCTGGGTCCTCCTTCTTGTCCTCCTTGAAGATAGGAGTGACATTTGCTTTCCTCAAATCTTCAGGCACTTCTCCCAGTCACCATGGTCAATCAAAGATTATTGAGAGTGGCCTTGCAATGACATCTCCCTCAGCACTCATGGGTACATACTGTCAGAGCCCATGGACATATGTATGTCCAGTTTGCTTAAGTATTCCCTGACGTGATCCTTTTCCACCAAGGGTACGTCTTCCTTGCTCCAGCTTTTCTCCCAGGTCTTTGGACCTGGAATTCATGAAGGCCCGTCTTGCTAGTAAAGACTGAAGGAAAGAAAGCCTTCAGTACCTCAGCTTTCACCATGTCCTGTGTAACCAGGGCCCCCGTCTCATTGAGCAATGCGCCCACATTTTCCCTAGTCTTCCTTTTGTCTCCTAAACATACTTATATGTTAGGTTTACTCATGACACTGAGGTCATGGCACATGCCCATAATATTATATTATATTCCCTCTAGCCTTCTAGAACAGTGTGACTACCAACAGGCTACCTGTTAGTAACCATTCCTTGTTGATGATGACTCATGCTTCAGGAAGCTTGAACCATGTTTGGGAATAGTTTGGGAGAGAACTAGCTGGCATAGGCCATGCTGTGTTGGGTACTGTTGTAGCTATTTAGTAGCACAGGTGATCAAATGCAAGTGCCCACGATCAGGGTTCAATGTGCTGCTATAGACACAGCCTTAGTGAGCTATTACTGTTCAAGAAAGAAATCCTAGAGTTGCTGTAGATCTCTGTTTAGCAGAGGTCCAAAAATCAAAGTAGAATAATCAGAGTTGTTTAGAAAGGAACAGAGAACAAAGCAGAAGTCATCATTATACCACAGTATGCAACAATGTGTTTGCATCTTGAATACTGTGCCCTGTCACCCTGTTTCAGGAAAGACGCATAAAACCAGAAAATGTTACGGAGGTGGGTAACAAGGATGATCAGATTTGGCTACTGTACAAGAGAAGATTAAACTGAATAAAGCTCTTCATCCTGGAAAAGAGATAACATAAGAAAGGGACACAAAGACATTGCTTGCAGAGAGAGTGTAAATAAGGAGCAATTATTTGCTGCTTAGAAAAGAAGAGGGCACCAAATAAAAAAATCAGGCAGCAGATTTAAAACAGGGGCCCTTGCTGGACTGTGGTTCTGCTTCTTTGCTTTGCCTTATCTGGGATGATCAGTGGACCCAGTTATCTCCTCTGCTCTGCCCATCATGTATAGATGCTGTGGGTTTGGGCCCTGTCAGTGAGGGCAATGCCTGCCCAGTGGCCGCTGGTGGCTCCTGGCCAACCTGCCTTGTGGAGGAGCCCTACTTTTGCTCCTTCCTGACAGTAAATTTGTAATTTAGCCAGAAATTCCATACCTTACTATATGGTAAAACTCTCTATATGTATGGATTTGCATCTCAAGTGGATAAATATGACATTCATCTCTTTTTTTAAAAAGATTTTGTGTTATTTTAAGGTTACTACCATCAGAGTAGCATTTATATTATAGCTAGTCGTTAAGGCTGCTTAGAAATATTTCTTCTCAGTTAATGTTTGTTTTATGTGGGCAGTGTTGGACTCATATTTTATGTATTTTATGGATGGGTAACAAGATTATTCAATTAAATGAATACATGATTCAGACTGAAGCAAGTATGGCTCCTGCAGAGTTTTGTCTCACTCATCGTGACAGGTTACGTGTATTTCAGAGAAAGTATAGTTCATCATGGACACCTATACAACAGTGCCTATGTTCTCCAGATACATAGTTTACAGTCAGAAGAGAAGGTTAGGTCACCTGCTCTCACGGTCTGTATATCCTGTGCTACTAAAACTTGCCCGCTTACTGTTGTGCTCAGGTTTGCTGAGCACAGGGACATGAGTACGAACGCATTGTACACTCTGCAAAGGAGTTATGGAAATCCAGAGATGAGAATCAGTCATTTTTCTGCTGTGGTTTGTTTCACAATTAATCATCTTCATTGTGAAGATCAAAAACCAACAAATAACAGCCAAAGAAAGTTGTTCCTAATTTCTCATTTGAGTCTGTTTGATTCCCTCTTTCAGCTGTTGGCTCTTGTTCTGTCTTTATCAGAGAAGTCTTCAGTATCTTTTCACTGTGAAGGTCCATATACACTGTAATCAGAACACAGTCTAACCCTCCCTTTAATAAACTGTACTTATTGAGATTTGGGAAGTTTTACTGAGATTTCTTACTGTTACAAATTTGCTTCAGCTCTCACATAATCTTTACAGCTGTCTGCTGCGGTCTATCTAATTTTTCAAAATGCTTTTAAAAATACAGACGATAGAAGTGCATGAGTTATTCCAGAAATGATCCCATCAATGACAAATTAAGAATCAAAGCATGTCATTAACCCTGACCATTGCTTTATTACATGATTTTATATCCAACAACCGAGTATGTGCTTTGTCAAAGCTTTGTTTTGGCAAGCTGCATTGAATCATTTGGAATCAGTGACCATAATAGTTTCAAGTCATTGTTCTTCAGGATAAAGCCTCCCACCTTTGTAGGTATCGCTTGTAATTCTTTCTTTGGCTTCATTAAAAATGGTTCAGTGGTTCCAGATTAGCAACAGATTCTTATCAGTCTATATTAATTCCATCTTCGATGTTATTTACTACCTGCCAACTTTTCTGTTGTCATTTTTTATCAAAATGAATTTATATTTCTAGCTGGAGCTTTGGCAAAAATCTTAACGCGTGTGTGGCCTGCTGTCATTCCCTGCAAAACCTCAGCAGAAGTGTATCTTCAATAATAGCTACTTTTTTGGTTCACCATCTATTTCTTAATATCTTTAATGCATGCTCTATTGTTTTGTTATTAGGAAAGTCACGCTTTAGCATTTCTTCCCACAAACACAAGTGGACTGCCAAAATTTCCTAATTAGCTTAATAACAAATTCATAATTAGAAAGCAGGTCTTTTAGTTTGACAGCCTTTGCCTAATTGACAGGATGCATCGTGGCTACAGGCTACTGTGGGAAGTGTGGGAGCGACCTCGAGGCTGTCCTCCGGACCACCTTTGCTGCCGGTCCTTTTTTGCTCTTGGGAGGGAAGACTGCAGCAGCTCCCTCGCCGTGCAGCTGGCATGCTGTGCCTGGCAGGGCTGCCCCCCCAAACACCTTTTCCCTTTGGTTAATGATTGACACAAGGCAGAAGGATCCTTCTTAGAAAGATCCTGGCATCACCTGCTAGGAAAAGCAGATGGAATTTTTACACAGCCTGAATTCAAGGATAATATGGATGCTTTCTCTGTCAGCACTTCAAACCACTTAAGTAAGTACAGACATAACCTGTATTTCCTGGCTGACCACGAGTCCAAAGACGTAAGGTAATCAGTTCCTTAATTCCCCTTGACTGCAATACGGCTTTGTGAGTTTCATTCTCCCCTACCAAAGCTCTATTTAAATGTTATCAGACCCAGAGTTTGGACACTTAATCTTAAGCTCATAATGGTGGACAGCATTCATAGAGAGCATCCCCATTCTCCTCCTTGTTTTGCAGGGGTGGAATAAGATTAGAGCAGTAACAAGCTGGAACTCCTCAAACCTTACAAATAATTGCCGGGCACTGCTCCAGTTAACTGAGAAAATACTGAATCGAAATGATGCAGCTTCGCGCTGTAATGTTTTATCCTAGCTGCTGCATATCATGGCTTTTCTCCATGCTGCCCTGCTTTAATGGCTGCATGGATTCTGTTTTTTTTAAAAACGTGATTTATATCAGAATGATCTAAATATAAGCTAAAATTACCTAAAAAGAATATTTTCAGGTTTAGTATAGCCAAAGTGAGCCATCTTTTCATCTGCTCAGAGCATCCATGGACTCAATATCTTTATTCCAATAAAATATTTACCCAACTGAAGGGCAGCCAGATCTGACTGGAATTGCTTCGACACATTTTCTAAATATATTATTACTAATACTGGTAATACTAATGATATGTTGAACTATGCACCATATAAATATACAACAAAAAGAGATTCTTTGCCTGAATATTTCTGAAAATGAGCTTCGTGTAACACTAATGAGCTACCCTGCAACAACAAAGTGGACACAGTTTGAAAGAGGGATCATTAGCTTCCAAGGAGCTGTTAAAAATGTCAACACCAGTTTAGGATAAGGTATTAAAAAATACCCAATGACATAATAAGGAGATATTTCTTCAATGTCATGCATGAAACAAGACTTGAGTAGCTGGAAATAACTGGAACATTTTTGGTTCAAGCCCAACCTGTATTTATAAATAAAAAGCTGGTTTCTTAAAAGATCACGAATCAGGATTAACTTTCTACTGGGAAATCTGTTCCAGGATAATTGAATTGTGTAGTGACAAAGAGGAAGTACATGAAAATAATTAATTAGCAATAATTCAGCATGGAGATTTAATACTTACCCTACATAACAAGGTGAAAGGTAGCATAGCTGGAAAACAGTATTATTTGTAGTTATGAATATTTTTGTACATATTTTTCTTTCATGCACTATCTAATCTCTTCATTCTTACTGAAAGTATTACTCATTCCAGAGTTATATGCAAAAATCCTCATTCTGCAAACATTTATGTATATGCTTTATATCATACAATCCAGTGCTAAGTTAAGAAAAGTTCTAGCTTCTAGGGACTTCAGTTCTGAAACACTTCATTTAAAAATAAGCTTAAAATAAAAACATTTTTTCCTCCTTAACAGACTGTACATTTTCATGTTAGCAGAATAAATAATAAATTAATATGACAGGAGGTAGGATAAGTATGAAGACTGAAATGCTGCATTTACAACTCTAACGTATTTTGAAAAAAATCTGATCAAAGGTATTTTATGAACAGAAATTTTCTATTTCCCTTTTGGGGTAAATTGTCTTTACTGTGTGAAGAGGAGTACTACTGGGAGCAGAGAATCTTGTTTTGAAATCTGTTTTCCTAGAATGAGTGCTTTACTTTTGCAGTTTCATAGCCGTTAGTCTTTTTCCAGCACTAATCATGCAAGTGATGTCATAAAAAGTAACTTTTATAAGTTTTAATCACATATATTTCAAATCTCAAATAGGCTGTTCAGACAATACACTGTTTAGAAGACCCTATTATGCCATGCAGTAGTGTGTGATGAGGAGATGCTACATTTATTTTAGGAGAGAAAGAAATCTGTATTTCATTTGTTACACTGCTAACTTCACTTTAGGTAATTGCATTCAGCTTTATTATTGCCCAGAGCAATAACTGATTGTTAGTTATTGAAGTCTGAAATGATTTTCTCATTTCCCAGGGGAATCTGGAGATTTACGTGGTGCACAGCAGTAACTAATAGATATAATCTGGTCATAATGTAGCCCTATAATGTGTTATTTACTTGTTGAGAACACGGATGTTGAACATTTTAACATTTCCTCAAGAAGTGTGGCAGATTTTACTCATGATATGTGAGCTTTAAGTGTGTACTACTCTTTAGTTTTGCAATGGTTGAAATGCCAGCAACCATTAAAAGGTATATAAAACACTGGAGATCACACACCTGTACTTAGCCAGCTGCACTGGAACTTGGACAGATTTTATCCTTGATTTCTAAAATGTATGCACATGAATTAAAAATAACCCACAATAAGTAAAATTTCATCAACAATGCATACTCATTAGTTTGATTTGGAATATTCTTATTATATGAAGATAATTACACCAGGACAGAGAAAGGGTTTTATGGAGCAGAGCTTGCTTTTCTTGCTCTCCTCTGAATTGTTTGTATCTATTTCAGTACCAGTGTATATGCAACCCTGAGTATTTTCAGTAGCTGTGTGCCTTGTTTTATGAATGCCCTGTGCCATTCTGTAGTCAAAGGACATTAAGGGTGTGTAGTCACAAGCAAAATGTCCGTGGTTGTATTCTGGAAGCAGCAGACGTTTTAAAGATGGGATTAAGTTGCCTGAACGTCATTTTGCGTGCCATGGTGTATTAAGGGCCTCCCCATAGGACTGCTGCATAAGGCACAGAGCCTGCAGGACATTTTGGCCTTCCGAAGCAGGCAGGTGAAATACCTTAGGGCATGTCAGGTGTCTCGTGACACCCCTTTTTAGTGAACGAACTACCCCTCTGAAAGCCTGATGCATTTATTCGATGCCCAGCACAAGGGATCCCAAGATAACTGTGACCTTCTTTAAGGCAGTAAAATAAACCTTAAATAACAATCACTTCAAACTCAGCAGTTTTGTGGTACAGATGTCTGCCTTCGAAGCCAAGAAATAGGGTCTTAGAGAAAGAAAAAAGAAACTGTTCTGTAAACTTGAGTTCATTCCGGTTTACTTAGTTAAAATACTCCATTTTGAGGTTACAGTAAAATGAACTGTTAATGTTAGATAAACAAACCAATAATATGAGGTAAAGTGATCTTAGCCTTATAATATATACTGGCAATGCAGGCATGTTATACATGATACTCAAGTAGATAAAATACCAAGTGCTGATTGTATAATAGTGGTAAACATGTTTTATTAAAGTAGGTTTTCCTTTCCATCAAATATGAATGTTTTATGAAGGTTTCAAAGTATTCCTCATGGAAACATTAAGGAATCTGTTCTTCTCTCAGTCCCCAGGGGATTTGTGACTGTTATTCACATTAAACCTAATGAGAATTACTGACATAAATACCTGGTGCATCAAGAGGCACCCAGGCTCTTAATCCTTAGCATCTTCATCATCCTTTCTGCACAGGCTCCACCTCTTCCCAAGCTGCTGCTGCTTCCATTCCTAGTGCTCATTTCTTCATACAAAAACATTCCTGCTAATGCGGGAGCACCTTCTTTCGTGTGGAAGATTGCTGGAGGAAAATCCTCCTTCTTGACTAATCATGCTGTGTTGCTTTCTTCTTCACTGGAGACAGACCCTATAGCACACGGCTAAGATCTGGATGCCATTTTAAAGTTTTATTGGGATCCTTATTGGATGGGGAGGGAATCAGAGCCATTTCTGCTCTCTGGATTCAGCTCCAGACTGTTTATTGTCAGGGTGGAAGATGAAAGGAAAGCGAGAAGGAAGAAAGCAGTAAAGTGAGGACTGCAGGAGAAAGGGGGGCGGAGGGGAGTGAGAAAGGACAGGGCAGGTCTGTGCTCTGATAAAAACAAAATCTACAATTAAGAGTTCAAAGCCATTCCTTCCCAAACGGCAATCAGAAAGAGCAAAATAAATGAAACCCAAATACCACCATCCTCCCTTGAAACACTAACCTTTACTATTCTCCCTCCCTCCCAAAACCCAGAGCAAACAGCCAGACCTGTGTCCTGGAGTTAAGTGTCCCTTTAAAGCCTGTGATAGCTTTTCAACATGAGATGCTTGACTGACAATTCCCCCTCTGTCTCAAAGCAAGGTCCAGAAGGAAGGTGCTTCCTTTGTTCAACTCTTCGTGTGCTAGCCTAGATTCACTGCCTCATCTGCACCTGCACAAACTATAAATAAAATCACCTGAAGCAAGAAGTCTGGGTTCCAGTGGGTAGTCTTACATATTATGCCATGATGGATCACTGCCGATAACATGTACTAAAAATGTCACATTTCACACTAAAGCCATACATCAGGTAACTCCTGCACTGGACCATCAGCCAAGGCCACATATATAATCACTAACAGATTATGGCTTGAAATTTTTTTTAAGGATTTTAGTCAAAATTAAAATGACTCAGTCTCTCCAATCTTGTAGTGCTGTTCATTTTCCTGTATCTTCATTCTGATCTCTTGGCCTTCAGTTGTGTTACATTCTCTGCTAGTTCTTTTTTCCCACCTCAATCACCTCCATGAAGCTCTTTCCCTCCCTTTCATTCTTGCACTTGCATATTATAGAGAGGTCCTGTATTACAGAACCTTTCAAGCTTTTTAGTTGGCTTCTAATGGTAGGTGTCACTGCAATATTTCTGCCCTTTTGCTAATCCTGATTCCCTCAAATTGGCCATTTTAAATTGTATCAGGGTTTTTTTAAATAGGATTTTTTCTGATAAGTAAAAAATTATATAGAACTAGAAGATAAGCTTTTCAGAACTTGTCATACGATAGCTTACCTTGTGAGTTTACTTTCTCTTAATTGCCGTCCTTGTACAACTTCTGCTATAGCCACACATGTGCATCTAGCTAGTTCAGAACAGCAGCTCTCAGTCTTTTAATATCAGAATCCTCTTTTCTATACTAATTATAACTCCACCACTCCATTATGTGTTTGTCATAGCTCTCTGTACCCCATTATTAGGTTCTCTTCTGATGAGACCACTTCTGCAAGACTCATCAGCCATATTCCAGAAGAATTAGATTAATCTGGAATGGGCAGTGAAAAGCTTTGCTCAGGTAAATAAGAAATATTTTGTACGGCAGTGAATTAGAAGACTTGGAGTTTGGTGGGATATATGCCAAGGGAATGGGAATGCCTGGTAGGAAAATATTTAGGGTAGATGATAATGCTAGTCAAATAACAAAAAGAGTACAGTAATACTTTTATAAAAGAGTAATACAATGACAAATCTCACCATGGGTGATTTTTATTTGATTATTAAGAAGATTTTTAACCATTTGAGAGCAGAAGGGCTGGAGTAGCTTTCAGTAGAAGTATTTGTAGCAAGAAATCCAACCCTTTTTAAGACAGACATTAAGGAGAGTGCCCGGTGTGGTGCTTGTGATAGCCAGGACGTAGACTTAGTGATCCAGGGGTCTTTACTGTTCCTTGTTTTTTTTCACTGACCTTGAAAACCTATCTGGGAATGCTGCATCATCCCTTTCTCAGGTGCTATATAAGCAATCACCTCTGCTGTGTGGCTTTACGTTGCTGCCTTCCAGTCTATCCAAAATGCTGCTAACATTTCCTCCTCTGAACACGTCTATCTGGTAAAATCAAAGTCATCTTTTTGTATTTTAAATCTATTAGAAAACCAGACTTAATTTAGTGGTCTTTGTTATCTTCATTACTAAACAAAGTAGGAATCAAAATACATGATCCTTGCTAATGTCTTAAAGAACCGACTCTCTA